>PVJA010001105.1:0-136828 GCA_004027025.1 Myocastor coypus | reverse complement strand
AAAAAAAAAAAAAAAAAAAAAAAAAAAAAAAGCTTAATTACAATGCATGAAATGCAGAGCTAGATTGGTGAGATGAACTTTAGGAGGCTTAAATTCAATAGCCTTCAACATTACAAGCTTCACTGGTGGCCCACTGCAATTGCAGAACATTTGACTATGTGTATATCTGCTTCCTCTTAGTCCAAAGAGAAGTATATTCTTTTCCTTTTCTTTTTTTTTTTCTAAGCAACATCAACAAGGAGGTGGGTCATGCCCACACACTGTACTCTGTAGAACGATTGTGAGGACAATATGCAATATGTCAACTTTCAAAAAAAAAAGAAAGGGGAAAAGAAAAAGAAAAAAAAAAAAAGTAATGTTGATTTAAAAGGGTTAATGTTTAATTTTTTGATCAATCTTATATACCTATATGTATTAGTCTAAACTGATCTGATGATGAAAATATGTAATATAATCATTGTTAAATTTAAACAATAAAAATATTAAATTAAAAAAATTACTGGGTAAAGAAGATGTTGCAAAAGAAGTGTGAAGGGGGTGTCAACTTTCTTGGCAAAGCATATTGTCAGGATATCTTCTGATCAGGGGAAAAGCCATAGAACCTTACAGTGATACCCAGTAGGAAGCCCATATACGGAGAATGCAAAGTCTTCCTTTTATATGATATTAACCTCCCAATTCTCCCAATTAGTGTGAACAAGAAGCAAATGATTGAGGCTGAGGCAAATTTCTATACATTGAGGGAATATGCTGGAGGGAGCTTCATGAGACAGATTTTTTTTTTTTCTAAAAGTGTATCTTCTCCCAGAAGACTTCAAAATACAGAGTCACAGGGAATAAGAGACAGCATTCAGATTGAATCTAGACCTAAGCATCAAAATTAAATTAAGTGACAAGAAACACAAAACACTTAAATTATAGGGAAGTGCTTAACTTACTCCACAGGGAAACCGTTAAATGTATCTCTAATTATAATTAACATACTAACCTGTGGCTTGAAGTATCCTTTTTATGGACAGCCATGGGGGAAAGAACATAAAACCAGTTATTGATGGTGATACCTGTTCAACGGGTATCCCTAAAAAGCAAGGGCACTGCCATTAATGGACCATTTAGAGCTGCCAGCTCCAAGCATTTTACTATGACCTTTAAAGCAAAATATGTCACTGTGCAAGGGATGTGTGGTGAATCCTCAATGAAATGCATTTATACTTAGCTTGACCAAATCATATCTCCCGACTTTGCCATGGCTGCATAGTCCGGGCCATGCTTGGCTTCTCCTTCCAGAAGTTCTCTCACACCTTGGATATTTGTTACCACACTGATCCCCTTCCCTGTGTATATTTGAACCCCTTCATTATGACTGTTATATTTTAGATTTTGCCAAAGTGTTTTTTTCTTTTCTCTTTAAGTTTTTGCCATGGAAGAGCCTTTTTAAATCTTCGTTCATCCTTTTAATTTCCTTGTCTTAGAAAAGGCTTTAACAGTATTTTAATTTCAGATATTTTTAAGATAGATCTATTCAGATCCTATCACAGTGATGACAGAATACTAAAATAACTTGAAAAAATTGATTTCTTTCAACTTCGTTTGTGTAGTAAAATTGTTACACAATGAGTATGAGAGAGGCATTAGGAAGAAAGAGCAGAAGAGCACTAAGTATTGCAGGGTGACCTCATAGCGACATATGTTGTTCAGCAAGGAATTTATAGTGAATTCTCAGTGAAGGACAGAGAAGGAAAGTGTTCCTGAAAACGCTTGGTCAAGTCAAGGAAGCGGAAGAAGATGAGAGGCAGAGAGAAAGAAATCAGGCAGTTGGAGGTGGTCTCTGCCAGGCTTCATGGAGCTCAGACTTCCACAGCTATGTTCATTATGGATTCTAGCTTGCTGATCAAAGAGTCACTTGAGCTGATTCCTTTTTTTTTTTTTTTTGTACCAGGAATCAAACTCAAGACCTCACGCTTCCCAGGGAAGGCGCTGTGCCAATGAACTATATCTCTAGCCTTCTGCTCCCCTTTTTGATTTTGTTTCCAGTAAGGCTTTTGATCATGTGTTGGCTTCCTGTGTAGGTTTTTCCATAAGGCAGAAATGTGCTGGTCATGCTGGTTGGCTTATTCCAGGCAGGTGACATCTCTTGTTATAAATGACTGAATCAGAACACTGGTTTTCTAACTCAGTCTTCTGAGTTTGATTAATGTGTTTTTCTTAGTCCCTGGAGGCTGTAAGAACAAGTTTATGAAATTGTAAGGTTGGCAACCAAACCATGGCCATAATAAATTCGCCAGAAATGCCACTAACATCCTATCTGCCCCAGACAATACTCTGACCTCAACAAATATTTTCTCTTTGGAAAGCAGATGCCTTCTGTTTGCTTGGTGTCAGATGTCTTTCATTACAGAAACACTTAGCAAATTCAAGTCGACTTGAACTTGACTCAACCTGTTGGTAATAGAAAAAAGTTTCCTATGCCAGTTTCCCAATTTTCCTATTTCTATCAGGAGTATCAGGATTCTTACAGTAAACTAAGCTCAGAGGCTCCAAAGCCTAATCTCAAACTCACAGCTTATTTTCAATCAAAAAACAAATTCTGCCCATCTTTTTAATCTATCTGCTATCTATCTTCCTTTTTTCTACCATCAGGGACATAGTTCTGGACCTTATCAACTTAGGCAGCAATGAATGGTGGCTTCTTAACCGTAAAATGTCATTTCTAACCTCTTCCTGTTGTATCTCTTAACAGTTAACATTGCTGTTTGTATTAATCTGATTCTCACATAAGAATTACCCCAACTTTGGCCCAATCTCACTCACCCTTTTTATTTTTATCACTCAAATATATAGCTTACCCCAGGTCTATCTGTTGTTTATTGTTGAGTAGCAAGTCACCCCAAATCTTCATGATTAAAACAATGATCATTTATACACAAATCTGCAGTTTAGGAAAGGCTAAGTGGAGACCTGTAGTTCCGTCTGATGGAGCCATAGATAGGTCAGCTTGACAGAGTGCTGGGAGATCCACTTTGAAAGAGGTCCTGGTTCCTGCTCAGCCAGGACTGTGAAATGGTGTCTCTGTACGTCCACAGGCTGTAGGACATTCCTCACCACGTGGGAGTGGGATTGTAAATATCAACATCCCTAAGAGAACCAGAGAGACCAGTATCACATTTTATGGCCCAACCTCTGGAATCCAGTAGTGTCGAGTTCATTGCAATCACAAGACCACCCAGATCCAAGGGGAGGGTATATATACAATCATTCACTCAAAATCACATTATAAACATACACATAATGCACACACACACACACACACACACACAGCACACCCTGTAGGATTGTTTGATTTTTATATGTTTTGAAAAAGCAATTTATCAAGTGTATCACACGAATTAACAACTAGTTGGGAACACTGGTCAGTGACACGCATTACCTAGTGAGGCAAAGTATCATCTAAGCACATTTGTAGATAGTAGGGTTTCCTATCTCAACTTACAGTTGGGAAAACCACTACTCACAGAAATCGTGGCTTCCACGGTTCATACTAGGTAAATCATAGCAGAACTTTAATTTCCCCAGTAGATTTTTATTCAGTACTTTCCACAGAGAGTTTGGAAATACACATTTTCACTAGTACACAAGGTAATTGTACAAGTAGGCAATTTTGTGGAACAGTTAGTAAGCTGCAGCTTACCGCTCATAGGAGCTACAGTTATGCATCAACACATAGGCAGCTTGTTACAGAAATTTGGGAAGGTGCGGCTGCATAGCCTAAATATTTTTGAGGCTCTCTCCAAATGGAAGACATTATTATTAGTCCATAGCCTGGGTGCACAAACTAATCTCCCTGGATAATTAGGAGGAATGACTAGTCAAGTTCCCCATCCTGCCCTCAAGAAACAGGAATCAGGCACTGGCTTGTTGGGGATAATTTAATCCATGCTGGTGTGCTGGCATGCTGCCTTTTCCCTTCAGATGCTTCAAGAAGAAACTAACCTGTTGCCACAAGTAGAAGGCATTCAGGTACCAGCTGCAACTGGGAACTGGCAGAGGTGGGAGCACCCTGCAATATGCAATTATCCATAATTAGGTGCTCATTACCACTTTATCAAGGAGAGCCAGCACCCACCTGTGCAGAGCATTGTGCGGACTGTCCTGTGAACAGTGCCTTGCCTGTTCTCTGCGAACATGAAATCTAAGATCAGCAGACCCACTCCACCGCGGGGTGAGTCCATATGGACATGTAGAAAGGTGCTGGCCCACGGCAGGCAACTATTCCAATTATGCAAATGGCATAACCTTATGTTCATTGCAGGATTTGCTTGTGGTAGATAGCTGATAGAGGACCAAAGGGGGAACTGTAAGCAAATTTAGCCTCAGCTGAAGGAAAAAGTAGTTTATGCTAAGAACAAAGTTGCCTTAAGCCAGGTAGGAGGGATTGAACTGCTGAGAAGTCTGATACTCAGAATATGTTTCACTCTTTCTTTGTAAAAGAAGCCCCTCTTTAATTAACTACCCCTTGGACTCAAACTCCTTATTCGTCTCATTTCCTCTTGCCAGACAGTGCTTGACAACCAGTGGATATTCAGTGCAAGTTTCAATAAGTGAGGGCAACTGAATAAAACAGATGTTAATAGAAGAGAGGTACAGATAATATGGAAGGTCTAGCATTGATGCATAGAGAAAAAACATGTAGTTATCTCATTGCATACTCAGAAGAGGACAGAAAAACACAAGTCCAAGTATTTATATCATCTACATATGAGAAGCCTACTTTTCAAGAGTAAATAATCATGAGGCATGCAAACTATTACAGATCTCAAATTGCAATAGAATCTGTAAATGTTTACAGGAATATATTTAATGTAGTGAATTAAGTATCTATAAAATCAGTTTCCGTGGAGGCAAAAACATTTGATTTATTTATATCCTAGAAATGACTAATGCTCTGCAGGCTAATCCATACTTTTCTGCCTTCTGCAAATGAAGAAGGTAAGTGTAAATTAACTGATTCAACTCCTAAATGTGTTCTAAAGTTCTAGTAATGAAAAGATTCTTATGCTGTGGCTCTAATAAACTTACATAAGGGTCTCAGCTACTTTTCTCTCATTGCTAGGACAAAATACCCCATACCCAAAATTAACGAAAGAAAGGCTTATTTAGCTCACAGTTAGTGGAGGTTTCAGTCCATGCTAAGCTGACCCCAGGGCAGGTGTAGCACTCACACCATAATCCCAGCATTGGATCATAAATTAATCACAAACTCTAGAAGCCTGCCCCAAAGACTGCATGAGGCTCTAGGGCAGCGGTTCTCAACCTGTGGATCGTGACCCCGGCAGAGACTGAATGACCAAAACACAGGGATCACCTAAAGCCACTGGAAAATACATGCATATTTTATTGCATTATTTTATTCTGAATCATAACTGTAGCAAAATTACAGTTTTGAAGTAGCCATCAAAATTATTTTTTGGTTTGGGGTCACCACAACATGAGGAACTGTATTGTGGGGTCACAGCATTAGAAAGGTTGAAGATCACTGCTCTAGGGATAACTAGACACAAAACATGACAATAATTTTAACTGTTTCCAAGTTCAGAATTAACTTAAAGATATGTAAGGTCTATGGAAGTAGGTAACAAGGATGTTCACACAGTTTTGTGCTGATAATAAAAAGTTGTACAAATATGACTTTTCATGGGAATATTTGTCCAGTTGGATTGACACCAAAGAAAAATAAAGTATAGTTGTACTTATGACAGATAGCTTATTGGAAAAATACCATAGATGTTCTAGACAATAATTCAGGCAAACTATTTTTATGATCTTGTTCCTGTTGTGTCTGAGCTTTCTAAAGCATTATAAAAAATCCTCTGAACCAAAATTGGTAATTTTGACCACATAAATTAAAATCATTCTGTATTGTATAACAATTTTTTAACTATCCTATAGGAAGTCAAGACAGTATAAGGGAAGCAAAAGCTTACAACATATTATGAAAGACTAATCTTTGTGACAGATCTGTTTAAAAATAATCTAAGACTACAGCAAAACTATGAATGAACAGTTTGCAGAAATATCAATAGCGAATGTAGCTTTCATTTATAATTAAATTAGTAAATATCGACCATATAAACCAGTTTTTCCCCAAAAAGACTGGTAAATATTGAGATTTATAGTAAGTGAACAACATGGCCACTTAACTAAGATCACCTATGTTTAAACCTTGGTTGTACCACTTACCATTTGTATTAGATGTCAAGTAAGTGACTTAATTTGCCTGAGTTTCCTGTGCTATGAAAAGAAAATAACAAGCCTAACTCACAAAGTTGTGAAGAAGATAGCATGAGAAATATAAAAATACACTCAGAAGATAAACTGGCACACAGAATACACTAAATAAATGTTGAACAATGAAAGAATATAGCAAAATGATATGATTTCAATTTTCTGAGAACATAGATCAGAAGTAAGTTATCAATATCTACCCATATTTTAAACATACATTTAACCTAAACAATGACTTACCAGTTCTATGGCTAATATTCAATATGAATATGCTCATTAATGCACCACAAACTATTTGCATGGAATTGTCTCACACAGCACTGTTAGTAATTAGTCAGAAAATGAAAGACAATCCTGTCTGTCAATATGGAAGACATTAACTGAAAATGATCCAGCTTTCAGAACGACGAGGAGTGTTATGCATCCAATCACATAAAACAATCTCAGAGATATTTTCAGTCAGAGCAAACAGGGTACAAATTTGGGGATAAAATTATATAAGACAGGGAAAGGACTCACAGCTCTGTTAGGAAAGTTCTTTCTCAGCTGGGACATTTCATGCAAGTGCCCAGGCAAACTGACCAAGGAATAGAGAAGCTGCCAAGGAATACAGACCCTGCCTTGGAGCCTGAAGTTCTGAGGCAAGCATACAGTTTTCCTTGCCTTTATGAAAACACAAACCTGTGGACAACAATGATATCAAAGTGGCCAGCATGATCAGAGGACCACTCCTTCTAATATTCTAAGAAAAACTAAAGACTTCAATGTTACACAACACAAGGAAAAGGAAGAATCCCTAAATGAAGGTGAAGTGTTAGTATCCCAGCCATCAAGGCAATGTCCTCAGTTTAGAAAAATTAAAATTTCTTCACCTAAAACCAGAGCAAAGGCTACCATAGACAAATTCTGTCTCTAAACTCTCATCGTATCTCCTTTTCTTCTACCTTAGATTATACAAATCTTGTGAAGGAAAATTTATGAGCTCAAATATGTGCCTAATTTTTCAGAAAGATATAAAATCAACAGTTGACATCATTTATTTTAGGAGAAATGGACCAGAGATTAGAAAATAGAAATTTTACAGTTTTCCACATGTTTTTGTAATATGTGGAACTTATAAAGAAAGTACTTTCATATGGATGGAAACAGCATAAGGTTTGAAAATCGAGTGTGGTTCTTTTAGGTGCAGAATTTCTCCTTCATGAACTTTGGTTTTACTGTCTGCGATGTGCAAGGAGCACCTAGCTTAGCCCAGTAGGAGCTGTGTGAGTGAATGAGATGTCCATCACTGTGGCATGTGGAAGATTACAAACAGCTGCTGGCTGTGTTATAGGAAGCCACAAAATACTCCTGGGATCCTATTGGAATAAAGGAGTGAGCACCTCAGGAATCTTTTAATACAGTCCCTGAAATTAGACTAAGGATGATGGAGACAGAAAAGGTGGAGTGATCCTCATAATATTAATTTGGTTTCAAAGAAAATTATTGTTATGTGAAAATTTGATTCAAGTATTACTTCTTATCAGAAAGCATGTACAGGCAGCTCCATCCGTCACCTTTAAGTGATCTCTAAAGTAATGCTGAAGCATACCTTGGTTCACTCCACTAAGACTGTAATGACTTTAGAATTCCAGATCCCCACAATTTTGATCTAGCTCTCCGCCACTTCTGTAGGTTTGATCATTTCCTAACAGCATTTTTAAAGTTGCACATATATTTTTTTTAGTTCACTGCTGTCTTCTCTACAGATTTCCACACACATGCAGAAAATGCCCCCTTGAGTCAGCAGACTTCACACAGGGAAAAGATTTTGTTCTGCTGGGTCATGTAGTCCAAGCATTTAAAAATATGTCTACCACATATTTTAGCACATGTAAGAAATTTGTAGAGCCGGGCGTGGTGGCTCACGCCTGTAATCCCAGCACTTGGGAGGCTGAGGCAGGAGGATTGGTGCGAGTTCGAGACCAGCCTGGGCTACAAAAGTGAACGCAGGACCAGCCTCAACTGCATAGCGAGACCCTGTCTCAAAAAGACAAAAAAAAAAAAAGAAATTTGTAGAATAAGGTAGTGAATATTTCCTTCCTGCTTCTACATGATATTCTTTCATCTAGAATTTCCATGTTTTTGCTACCATTATAAGCCTAGGTAGTGATTCTGATCTTGAAGACAGAAAACGATCCCACTTAGCAGCCATAATGGAAAAAGCCTGACCTTTTCTCCAGGTTTTCTCTGCTGTGAGCATTCTGTGTACCCTTGCAATTTACTCCACTCTTGGGGGCTGGTGTAGAGACCTACTTTTGATATCTCACTTCCAATAATGCCGATGGAAGTGGAGATGCTAAATGCTGGCTGTGTCCCTTCCACATTACTTCCTTGAGTGATGTTCATTGGGATGGGCAGGCGGAGATCTTTCTTTGGGAAAAGAAAGGGCTTGGAGACCAAAGGATCTGGTGAGACACAGAGTCAGCAAAGAGGTGATGACAATGTGAACTGAGACAGAGACTGGAAAAAAGCAAACAATCACGGATGTAGCCAAAGCTTTAAAATGCCAGTGTTCCATTTGCCCTTTGCCATAAAAATGACAGAGTTAGGTTAAGGATTACACACTCCTTATTAGCCATTAGCATGAACAACAAAGATGAAAGACCTCAAGGGTAATTTTTGTCACTGAGATTTGAATTGATTTCTCTGGGCTGAATCTTAAATTAGTAGTTAACCGATGGCAAGACCTGTACCAGGGAGGTCATGTTTCCAGCCAACATTTCCTAAAGCCATTAGATACCAGTATTTTTCTGCCATAAATCTGGAAGCCAGAGTCTGACAAGATTAACAGAGGAAGGAAGAAACCTCGCACTCAATCATACTATCTTAAGTTTATCTTGGAAAAGCAAATGCCAGGCTATCTCTTTTATCTAAGATGATACAATATAGGAAAGGACCATGCATGGAAGACTTAGTAGAGAAAATCCTTCGTTTTTGATCTTTTCCTTTTATAAAAATACTGACAGTTGCTGGGAACCATTATCTGCTTACTGAGGTTTAAGTCTTGCTTAGATGTCCTAGATTACTTTTAAGCTAAGATCCAGCTGAAAAGAGAGAACAAAGAAAGTTTGTTTGTTTGCTCTGAACAAAGAAACTGGGTGAAGTAGTCCTAAAAGACTTCATGGATTTCATTTTTGTTTTAGGGAAGGACTGTAAATTCCTCCTTCTAAAAGTCTCAGTATAAATAATAGTTTCTCAAATCATCATCATCATCATCATCATCATCATTATTATTATTATTATTATTATTATTATTATTATTATTAACTCTTAAGTAGAATAATACTACTTTCTGGGGACGAATAGAGACTGAAGAAAGATGCAAACATGAATTCAGTACAAATTGTTTACAGAGGACTGCGTGTTCATACTTATATATGTTGTTTTCATGTTCTCTCTAACACTGGCATAAATTATTTCCATTTAACAGATGAGAAAACAAGCCCTGGAGCCAGCAGCATCAGCCCCGTGTGATCTCTAAATGTCAACCTGAGAACCATTTGTTTAGACCTTGCTCAAGTCTAAGGAGAAATTCAACATTTCTACTTAGGGTACCATCATACCTTTGAATGATTTATGCAATTCACAAATAGTTTCTGAGTTTCAAGCATATTTCAAATTCTATATGAACTCAAGATGCAAAGTTATTAATAGATTCATCCTTGTTCTTATATAATGTTTAATCTGCAATTGATTGTGTGATTCTAAATTTCAGAAGAGCGGTCTGGACTGGATGGGAATTTGATTTTAAGATGCAAAATTGGGATGCTTAGCAATAAAGCCTGATGAGTAAAACTATGATTTAAGAGTCTTAGGTTTGAATCCTAGCTCCACAATTTACTGTGGAATCTTGAAGTTACCTCACCTTTCTGTACTTGTTTCCTTTGATATGTAATAGAGTATGACAAATGACTGATAGGCTCATATGGCAGAGAACTTGATCACAGTAGGAACAGCCTTTTTATATGAAGGCTTTTTAAATACCACACAGTCACAGTACTCTACTTTTATAAGGATTCTGTATTTTGTTTAAACTCTATTTTTAATGTATATCTAGAACCTTTCTACTCTGTTACTTATTACTGTGGTTTATAATGAATATTCTGGTACACATATTTATAGGGCTGTGCAAAGTTCTATCAGTAAGATAAATTCTAACAGTGGAGTTGCTAAGTTAAATAATACCAGCATTTTTCATTTGATAAGGATCCAAACTTCTGTCTAAAAATATCTACTACAGATGTAACAGTAGGAATATACATGTTTCTAGCTCTGAAAATAGTAGGTGTCAACTTATATCTCTTACAGGAGAATAATGACAATTCATTATTTAATATATTTGCTCAACTTAATAAGAATGTTTATTTTGTTTTGTCATATTTTAGTACAGGGTCTACAGATTCTCACTGTATAGATCAGACACATAGTGATCTGCCTGTGGTCAGCCTCTCAAGAGCTAGGATTACAGGTGCACACCACCATGCCCAGTCTCAACTGCCACCTCAGTGTGCCCTGGGGCTGGCACAGCATGTGGGGCATCGAACCCCTGCCAATGCAACCGTGCATATGCCTAAGCAGGCATTTTAATCCACTGAACTATTTGGCAGGCCCTATTAGGAATGTTTTAATTGGTCACATCTTTTTTCTCTGTGGGTTGCTTTTTTATCTTGTCCACTTCTTACAGAAACTCACTTATTTACTTATTGGGTTATAAGAGTACTTTATGTACTAAGCTAATTAGCTCTCCATCATGCATATTTTCTGTTTGCTATTTGTCTTGTGTAAAGCAATAAGCAGGACTGTAAGAGCCCGTTTGTATGTGTCCTTTTCAAAAGTGCCTGCATACTCACATGTGTAGACAGTTTCTTGAATCATACAGGAGAAATTTTACATCATTATCAAACCACAGGGACCATAGACCATCAACTTTACACTCTGTGCCTGTCTGTGCTATAGATGTTAAATGTTCTACAAAGGCCATGCCCCTTTCTTTCTCAGTCTCTGGATTTTTTTTAAATGAACAAAGAACATACAGCTTTGAAACAGAGATTGAGTGGCCCCTCTATTTTTTTCCTACCTCACTTCTTGTTTTAAGCTACCAAGTTCCTTTTCGGGAGCTCTTTTCAGGGCTTGGAACCATAGTAAAATTCTTCTGTGGGCTATGCTGATGGCTGATGTTAATGGGCAACACTTGGGGCAAAGGTCTCTTGCATTTCCACATCTGCAGCTTTGTACAGGCCTCACCTCTGAAATGCCTGAAAGTGTGAAGCCAGGCAGGGCCTAATGTGTATTAGCAAGACAAAGAGCTGATGAGGGGAGGAGCTGGGATGAGCTTTAATTTACTGAAGATTTATTAGACCTCATGAAATCTGACCAAACCACCCATTTTCTACCTCATCTGCCCATGTCTAAATGGGATGGCTTTGTTAGGATGTGGAGGTCATTTAGAATTATCTAGCAACAAATCTCACTCCCTAAAAAGGCACTGCTACAGAAGAAGAACACTGGAGAAAGTTCACACTCTGAACACAGAACCTCAAATCTGGAAATATGGAAATGTGGGAACATCCCGCCAGCCCTAGGGGCCTCCCCCTTGACTTTTGTTTGTGCTTTCAGTTCTTAACCGTGTTTACTTGGACATAGGAATAAAGCTGAGAGAAGGCAGGGAAATGTACTTGCACAAGCAGCTCTGATTTTGCTAGGCTGTTTTTCAGAGAATGTGTTGAAGGTTCTGCTTTTCAGATAAATGCTGTCCAAATCTTCAGACTCAATGGAGCATGGCCAATAATACTTTAAAGCTCAGCTCATGTGTATGAGATCTCTCTAGGGCAATACAAATGTCCAAATAGTTTCTTCTTAGCTGAAATGAAAGGTAAAGTTATTGGGGCTTGGTTTTCCATTTAGCTTTAGGCATGCAGCTTATTAATAGGGTGCTGGAAAATTCTTTTAGATGTTTTAACCAGGAATGTTCCTTGGGTTGGCTTGTTTTGAAGGTCTTGTGGGTCTCTATTTGCCCATCTATGCAATGGATGGATGTTGAAAACAGGGCATGAGTAGGATATTTGGGAAAAAAAAATGTGAAGGCTTACTGATTTCTCCTTATGGAAAAAGATCTCCATTTAATTCAATGTTAGAACTTGAAGTAAAAGGAAGGCTTTGTCCATCTTGATAAAAGTTTCATCTCTCATTGTGAATATGATGCAAAGCACAAAACAAAAAATACAGTCTTTCCTGGGATATAACCCAGTGGCCCAGCACCTGCCTGGCAAGGACAAGGTCCTGAGTTCAATTTCTGGCATAAATATAAAGAAAACTTTTGCTCTACAAAAAAAGGGTAAATTATTCTTTCCTCTAAACTTGAAAGTAGTAAGAATTGTTGGTGGATTACAGTCAAACAAATGGAGAAGGTACAAACATCCAGAATCCAACGTTTGAGGTGAATAGTAGGCTTGTGGCTAAAGAAGAATATATGTAGTGATGATAGCAAATCATGCCAAAAGCACTGCGTTCTTGGCTTCTGATAAAGAACTTGGACAAACAGAGAAGACAGGCAAAGTCTGTGCTTTAAGCTGTACTTGATAATTCTAGTAAATTTCTAGGGCCCAAAGCAAACAGCTTTAAAACAACATTGATGCTATTTGTTTTCCCATCAATGTAATAATCATCTGTTTGACCGTGGGTTATAGATGTACATCATTCTTAATCTGTCATTGCCTAAATCTTCTTCTATACAATGTGATTGCCTTCAATTAATGCAAATTAAACCACAGTTGTCTTGTCTGTAATTGTCTAAACTAGCAAAGCGCCTTTCTTTGGTGAAAAGAGCCATCCTGCACCCCTTGCTTTGTCTACCCCAAGGGCCCAGTACTTGTTCCGTGCTTTATCTCTTTCTTGTGGCTTTTATCCACACAACATTAAAGGGACTCTTTATCCTTTATGCAGGCAAATAAAAAGTAGATTTAGAGAAGAAAGATGAAAAGGACACATTCCACTGGTGGTGTACTACAGAATCTAGCAGCGTGGTTTGCAGACATTGGCCAAGTTAAAAGTTGCATGAGTACTTTTACATCAGAAATTCAGACAAAAAAATGAAACCAAGCATGTGCCTGTAAGAACTTGCAGTACATTAAAATGAAGCAGTGTCACTGGCAGCTCTTGAAAAGGGATTTCCAGGCCTGCCTTTTAGCCTTGGTTAATGGGGAAGAAGAACTCAAGAGTGGAAGGCTTGCCATTTGCCCTCTCAATCTGCTTCCATTTAGAGAATATTTGCTGTAAAGCTTAAAGCAGGTAACAGAGCTTGAACTACAGAGAACATGATTCTCTCTAAGAGATTAGAGGCCATACCACTTATTAAGCAAATCTCAGAAGGCAATGTTCCTTGGAAAACTCAGGGGCTGGGACTGTTTTTCCCATGCAGATAATCACCAAACAAATTGCATTTAAAATTCACTTAGGCCTTCAAATGAGAAATGCCAGAAAAGAAGTTCTGAACTGTTTCCAGAACCAGCCAAACTTTAGAGAAGTACTGAGGTGAAAGATATTATCAGTAAGTTTCAAGCAAGCAGCTGTGGGTCAGGAAGACTTGTGGCAGGTCATGTCTCAATAGCACTGAAATTGTTCCACTGGTGGTTCTCCAGCCAAAGTGGTAAACCTAGATGTAGATAATATACCTAGCTTAATCCCATTTTAATTTTACACAAAATTTAACTGAAGCCACCTTTCTTGTTTTCACACATTCTCCTATACATGTTAAGCATCTGTACCATGAAATTCCAAAATCTAAAATACACTCCATTTTGAAACTTTTTGATTGTCACCATGATGCCACTTGGCCATAAGTAGGAAATTTCACGCCTGACCTCATTAATACACCTGACCTCATTAACAGGCCTCAGTCAAAATACAGGTATCCTAAAAATATGGATAAAAGAACTACAAACTATGTGTCAACAGAATTCAGGTGACAATTCATATGAAGATGAAGAGGAAAACACACCAAAGAAAAGACATACGCTGCTCTCTGGGAGTCTTAAAGCAGTGGTCTGGCTATGAAGATGATATATTTTAAATTTAATAGTACAAGCACCTATGAAGCCTATGAAACAAGCACAGAGAACTATTCATAGAGAAAAGATTGGCATGAAAGTCAACTAATTAAAATGTAAATGTCAAGTATATAAATATATAAGGATGTCATAATAGTACAGATTAAGTTCTAATCCAAAACTTTCATTTCCAAAACTCTCCAAAGCTTCAGTCATTTTGAATGCTGACATAATACCACAAAAACAAAATTTTACACCATGAAACTTTATTTCAAGAGCAAGAATATTTAAAAATTGCATCATTGTTTTCTACCTATTTATATAAAGTATATATGAAACAGAAATGAATTTCCTGTTGAGCTTGAATCCTCTCCCCAAGATGCCTAATTATGTGCAGTTATTCCAAATCCCCCCCAAAATGCCAAGTCCTAAGGATTTTACATGTGAAGTCTTCCACTTGTAGTTATATAAAGAATATAAACAGATGCATGGAGAAATACATATTTAAATACCACGAATGGAGTGTTCATTACAGACTGAGGGTTATATAAACAGAAATCCTCACATGTACTTCTGCTGAGAATGTTCAGTGGTGGCTTTTGGAACAAAAATTGCCCATATGAGTTTAAAAGGCAGATTTCCATTCAAAAACTGTAGATTTTGATTTGAAAATTCTAGCACTCAATTTATAATTAATAAACTATAAAGGATAAATTAAGATACATCTATAGTACTTTAATATGTACATTAAAGTAGAATTATATGTATACTAGT
Organism: Myocastor coypus; assembly: GCA_004027025.1. NCBI lineage: Eukaryota > Metazoa > Chordata > Mammalia > Rodentia > Myocastoridae > Myocastor > Myocastor coypus. Next base: position 121,685 of record PVJA010001105.1, on the reverse strand, counting down.
ATATGTACATATATATTAAAGTAGAATTTAAAGCTCTATATAGAGTATAGAGTGCAGTATTTTGGTATGTCTATGCAAAAATAAGGTTATATATACATACTAAATGATACATACTAAAACGTTAACACTGACATTTCTGGATAACAGCAAAACAGGTAATTGGAGCTATTTTTCTTTGATGTCTATGAATTCTCCATTTTCTGTAAGAATTTATTCTTTTATAATTTAATAATTACTTAATATTCAACTTTCCATTGCCTCATTATTTGTCATGTCATACATCAATCAAAGAAAAAAATTACCTTTTATGAATAACTATAACAAAGCTATTTGAAAAATAGTGCCATCAATTACAGTGTGATATGATCCTGAATATTACCATGATAAAGCACATTCAAGAATCCTGTGTGATACTCATTTTGCAGGATAGTAGCTTCTATGAGTGACACTGGGCATGCCTCTTTGAGGAATCCATGTTTGGCCTTACAGAAAACCTGCCTCATAATCATTTATGAATCTTTTTTTTCACAAATAAATCATAGCAGATGCATTATAAAACTGCACTCTGTAGTTAAGATCTTTATTTTTTATATCATGAGGTGAAAATCTCTTTCAATAGAAATGTTTCTAGTCACTAATCATTTTTAATTTGCATTTTGCAATAAGATATAGTATATAATACTTTTTTATGTATAATGTTTTTAGTATTTAACATATGCCTCTGAATAGGGAAGACTGCTTTGATTACTCATAATAAGAAAGACAATAATTTCCTATTACTAAAATATGTAATGTTTTGAGGTTATTTTTGTAAGTCATTACATCCTCCAGGCCTATTCTAAGCACACCCTTGAAAGTTCCTTCCCAGCTTATGGATCACAATCCATGATTAATGCATATTAGTTGAAAAAATGAGCTAACACAACCCAACCACGTCAAGGTGACACACATGTTTATCCCACTCTGTGCAGAGCCCAGCTCTGTGCCTGCTTGCTCTTGCTACCCCTTATGGTCCTCTGCTTTCACCTGATATTCCAAGTTCTCCTGTACAACCTCCTGCTCACCGTTAATGAGTTAGTTCAAAATTCTACATGGAAACTCCCCTACTATGGGATTTAGAAAACTTTGTTCTGGTACTGTATTATCTGTATTACCCTGACAAAGCATATGAATTTTTGAACTCCAGTTTCCATATCAAAAAACAGGAAAAACAAGTGTTGCTCTTTTTCTTCTTAGTTGTATGGTTGTATTTTGGTTAATCCAGGTAAATGTCTCATAGTATAAAGTCTGGGGAACATTTACTAGTTTTCAGAATGTATGGCATTCACTGCGCTCCTTTCACCTGGACAGATCTGTAACTAACACTGCCAGATCCTCTATCTATGGTGCTTCTATAATTATGTTGTTCAAAAAGATTAGTCATGACTGACATCAGCAGTCAAATCTCTGACTTTATACAGGCAATTCCCTGTATCTGCAAATTTTCTTTCTGGGAATTCAACCAAGTATAGATTCAAAGTATTTAGGGCGAAAGAAGAACTGCATTTGTAATGCAAGCGTACAGACTCTTTTCTTTGTCATAATTCCATATACAATATAGTATAATAACTACTTTCATAACATTTACATTGTATTAGGTATTATAAGTAATCTAGCAATAGTTTAAAGTATATAGGAAGATGTATGTAAGTTGTATAAAAAAAAAAGTCATTTCATGTAAGAAGCTTGAGCTCTACAGAGCTTGGGAAGTTCCCAAAATCAGCCCTCTTAGGGATGCCGGCACTTCACATTTAACCTAGGCTACTCTTCTAACTGCCCTTAAATTCTTTGTCCTCTCCTCAGTCAACCCTGTTCTTCACTGACGTCCTTGACCTCCTTGAAGAAGCATACATTGTGAAGCCCATCAGTCAAGAAGTCCTCCCCTCCCCTGTGCCCATCTAGAATGACACCTCCTTGTTTTTCCTGTTTGGTTACATGCATTGTTAAGGAATGATTTGTTTGTAGTTCTAACAACAGGCTGAAGAATTGAATGCAGTAGATCCAAGTCACTAAGAGTTTGAGCAAGCAGAGCATTAGCCAATAGTTATCTTTACTATTTGGGGCTTCAGCTTAAATGGCCACTCAGAGAGATTAAACAGTTCTTTTGACAGACTTAATGAAATCCAGCCCAAACAGACTCATCCTTGGTGTGGTCTGCACACTGATGTGTTGATCATAGCATATGAGAAGTGTCTTCCTGATGGATCGTAAGAAAACAGCTGGCCTCCTTTGCACCTGGCCCACTTGATCCCTACACACCACTGAGTTCATGGTCATCCACAAGCTTTTATCCCTTTTTATTCTGAAAAACAAACGAGAAAAATAAACATATATCATCAAGAGAAAAAAAAAAAACTATTGCTCTTTGTATGTGTTGGTATATTTTATGCATATATAAAACAATATTTTAAGCTGAATTTTAAACCTATTATCAATTACTTCTTAAGACTCCAATATTTATCTGCCATGTTTTCATGGCCCCTGGTATTTATTCGAGAACTCTAAAACTTGTTAAAGTGGTTCATATTGTCAAATATGTAGTGGTTTCCAAACCTGACTAAACCACACAACAGTGCAGGGAACATTACTATCACTAGATTTAGGCTTATTTCTTTCTGGTTAAATTTCCTGAGGTGGAAATATTGGGTTGGCAGAAAGGGCATGCTGTATCTGTGAGATTGCCCTTTGCCCTACCAACATGTATGTACTCTTCATAGTATTATAATATTCAATTATGTAGAAAATGATAGGCTGAATAAATTCCCAATATTTATGTTTAAATATTCTTGTTTATCCAGTGATGAAGAACATCTTTTCTTATATTCTTCCTTTTGAGTATGGTTGGGTGAGTTTCCTACCTCTAGATTCTGGCCCATTTATTTATTTATTTATTTATTTATTTATTTATTTATTTATTTATTTATTTATTTCTGGCCCATTTATAATGAGTGATTTTTTGATCCATTCTTTAGGAGTCCTTATATATTAACGACATTAACTTTCTTTCTGATCATGTTGCTTGTAAATATGTTCAGTGAAGAATCTGGAGTTGTAGGGATTTGTTATAATGGTTGTTGTTATTGTTACAATGTTGTCAACTGATGTATTTTTTTTTTCTGTATGGATCCTGTCTAGTAAAGGCCAAAACCTCTGTTTTGGAGAAAGTGTCAAATGTTCAAGGAAGCATCAGGCCACTTGGGGAGTGTCCTGCAGTTGACATGGCAGCCCTAGTGCATTCTGGTCTGTGGTGCAGGTGTCTTTGAATGTCTAGGTCTGTGACAGGAAGGTGTTTCTGGACCCCCGTGCTTCTCTTTACTGCCAGGACTAGCACCTCCACATTAGGTATTGTAGGCCTTCTGCCAAGATTTCTTCTATTTATTTCCCTAGGTACTCCCATGAAGAAGAATTATTGCATAACTTTTGTGAATTCATTAAATCTAGTCTTGTCTTCCCTATTATATGTTAAAATCCTTAACGTTTTAGGCATGTCTATGACATGTCTCTCTAGTGCTTTCACTGAGTCAGGTTTTGTGATTAAGTACTATAACTTACTACTGACCACTCCAGACAAGTGTGACTACTTTTTCTCATGTGACCATGTTTTCAAGAACATGAGTTTATATTTCAAGCTCCCTTTCTACTTATATTTTCTCCTTTAATGTGTAGCTGATAAACTGGAGAAATATTGACATTTTACTTATTGACAGGAAATGTATTGAGGCTTAATCTAGCTCTTTTTCAATTAGTCTTTGGATTTCTCCAGTAGAAAATTAAATATTTGATCTTATCTTCTAAAAAGGAAAAAATAATATTTAAGAGTATCTACTTTCCTATGTGTTTACCTGTGTTCAGATTTCAACAATTGTAAATAACTGCAATGGTGGGGAAAATAATAAAATTTGTATAGGAATGTTTCTAGTGCTAATAAAGTGCCTGTTTTATACTTTCTCTGTCAATCTGGATTTATTACTAATATCTGTGGGCAAGAGCCAGTCAGAAATGATTTAGACACTATAATGTATTTAATTATAACAAATAAAAGTTTGACCAAATAGATTTCTATCATCAATAAACTATTATAAGTCTTCAGGATCTCAGAGGTTACTTATGAAAGCACAAGATACCACCAGTAGTTTATATATATATATATATATATATATATATATATATACATACATTGAGCACTTCAGTCTTCTTAATCACAAAATTTTTCCAACCACCTCAAAGCAGATCCATGGGACATTAAAGGGAAAAAAACCAAAGCCATACAATTTTCTGAATCAATAACAGAGATTAAAAAAATAAAACAGATCAACAAAATTCTCAATGAGGTCAATGAGGGCATAAATAAAAATGAAGGTCTTAATAACCAAAAGAATCAACAAGTTTATAGAAGACATTAACGAAAACCTATCTTAATGCAAGCATGGATAGCTGGTTTGGGAAAAAATTAGAATCTAAGAAAAGATACCAAACAGAAATTCAGAAAATTAAAAATTCTACTGAAAATATGAGAAGCAGATGCAACCAATGTAAGGACAGAGTCAGAAATAGACAGAGCTGCAATTGGAGACTGATTATTCAGAGCTCTTTTGAAAACAAGAGAATCTGAAAAGTGGATCCAAAACAACTAGTTCATACAAAGAATATGAATCTAATATTAATTGAAATTAGCGAAAATGTAGAAGTTAGCATAAATTTCAATAAAAAAATCCTGTGAACAGAAATAATAGTAGAAAACTTTCCAAATATGAGCAAAGAATTAAACTTATAGCTAAGTGAGGTGTATAGAACCATAAGTAGCTGCAGTCAACAAAGAACCTTTTGAGAATACATCATAGTCAACATTCTAGAAGTTCAGCACAAGGACTAAATCTTAAAAGCTGTTAGAGCAAAAGTAGATTTCTCAACACAAACTTTGAGGGACAGAAAAGCTTTCAGTTAAGTGTTCAAGTTCTCAAAGCAAAAGTCTTCCAACTCAGACAGATATAACCTGCAAAAATAACTTCCAAATTAAATGGAAAACCAATGTTTTCCCCTAACAAAGAACACCTTAAGAGATTCATGAACATCAAACTATCTCTCCAAGATATTCTCAAGTATATCCTAAGAAACAGAAGAAAAAAAAAACTTAAAAAGCTAGGCATTTAACTTTATTGTCTATTAACAAAGCCTGTTGTCAAGTTTATCATCTATTAATAAAAGTTAATAGACTGAATATATTAGGCAGGTTGAGTAGTTAAATGAGGGAGAGGTTGGCACAGGAAAATATTGTAATGACAGCAGTAAGTCCATAACTTTCAGTTATAGCTTTCAATGTGAATGGTCTCAGTTCCTCAGTCAATTGACCCAGATTGGTAAAATGGATCAAGAAACAAAGTCTACTGATATGCTTCATGCAAAAAAGCACATTTAGCCTAAAAAGAGAATCATAAACTCAGAAAAAGGTTACAAAACAATATCCAATGCAAGAGGAACCAAAAAACAAGCAGGAATAATTATTCAACTTCCAGACAAAGTGGACTTCAATCCAAAACTGATAGTAGAGACAAAGTAAGTCATTTTTTTTTTCTTTTTGAGACAGGGTCTCACTATGCAGCTCAGGCTGGCCTTGAGCTCATTTTTGTAGCCCAAGCTGGTCTCGAACTCGCACTGATCCTCCTGCCTCAGCCTCCCAAGTGCTGGAATTCAGGCGTACGCCACCACGCCGGGCATAAGTCATGTATTTTGGATAAGAGAATAATTAAATTGAAAGAGATAACAATTATATACATATAAACCCTGGCTCTCTGAGCTTCATAAAACAAACACTTCTATGTGTAAAAAATGAGATACATATCACCAAAATTATAGTAGGAAAACAATACTTCACAGTCACAGATCAACTAGACAAAAAAATCAGCAAAACTATATAAATTAAACCTAATGTTTCAACAGATGTATTTATTGATGTTTTTTAACAAATGGATTTAAAATAGATATCTACAGAGTGATCTACCAACAACAGAATATACTTTCTTAGTGGCAAACAATTTTCTTCCATTTAGATTAGTTACTACTAGTCAAAAAAACATGCTTATGTAAACATAAAGTAAACAAAATTAGCTCTTGTAAATTACCAGATTATTGCATAATGCAACTGGAAACAAATAGCAAAAGAAACAACAGAAATTATATGAACAGTAAATGGAAATTAAATAATGAATTCTTGAATAATCAGTGAGACACAGAATAAATTAGTTCTCAACTCAAATAATAAGCCGGGCGTAGTGGCGCATGCCTGTAATCCCAGCACTCGGGAAGCTGAGTCAGGAGGATGGGTGTGAGTTCGAGACCAGCCTGGGCTACAAAAGTGAGCTCAGGACCAGCCTGAACTGCATAGCGACACCCTGTCTCAAAAAGACAAAAAAAAAAAAAAAAACAATAGAACATACTACAACTATGGGACACAGTAAAAGGGGTCTTAATAGAGAAGCTTATAAGAAAACACAGTGAACGCAAATAACCCAGTGATGTACATGCGATCCTAGAGAAATGAAGACAATCCAAATCCTAAGCTAGTAGAAAAGAAGAAACTATAAACATGAGAGCAGAAATTAATATAATTGAGACTAAAAAAATGCCAATTATCAATGAATCGAATAGCTAGTTCTATGAAAGAATAAAAAAAGGAAACATCCATAGCCAGTCGTACAAATAAAAAGGAAAGATCTAAATCAATTTGAATTTTTAAAAAGTGAAATGAAAAAATAGATACCATTAAAATCCAGAAAATTATTAATAGCTTCTTTCAAATCTGTCTTCCAACAAAATGGAAAATTCAATAGAAATGGATAGATTCTAGGCATACATTATGGTGGTTAACTGTCAACTTCAATGGATCACACAGCTGAATTGAGGCACGGCATGGAAGATCCACTTTAAAGAGATTATTGTCAGAATGGCATAAAAGAAGCAAATTGGCAGAAGAATTTCAGCTGATATTCCTTGAGATAGCCTTACTGTGGTTGCAATAGCTTTACTGTGCCTGATGTTCCTTGGTGGAGCTTTGGCTATTCTCTGTGAGGAACTCCAGTCTTCACCCTCACCTTGGGCATTTTCTCCTTGCTGTTAGCAGATTCTTCTGCTTGCAGCACTGGCTTTCAGCCTGCCAGTGTTTAGTTTCTAGTACAGACCCTTTGACACTGCAGAGATGGTCCCTTGGTCTTCTGTCACAGCTCCTGAGCCTCTTGATGCAGGTTCATGTGAGACATTGTCATGGGTTCCAAGCCTTAGGCTAGATCCTTTGAATCTGTAGCTCATGAACAGATCTTTTACACATTTGACTCTGTGAATAGTCATCACAGACAAATCTTATAAATTTCTGTGTCCCACATTAAATCTGATTTAGAGTATGTGTAGTCTTTTGAGAAGCCGTTCTCTAGCCCTGCAACCTCTTGAGAGCACTGGCTAATATATATATATATATATATATATATATATATATATATATATATATATATATATTTCCAAATCTGAACCAAGAGGATTTTAAAATCCTGAATAATCTAATAATAGGCAGTAAAATTGAAACAGTAGTTCAAAACTACCAACTAAGAAAAGCCAAGGAGCTGATAGATTCACTGCTCAACTCTACAAGAATATAATCAGGACAAATTTTCTCCAAATATTCAATGAAACTGAAGAGGAAAGAGTACTCTCAAAGTCATTGCCAGAAGCTACCATCACTCTGAATCTAAAACCAGACAAGGATCTAATCAAGAAAGAGAACTACTTGTCAATTTCATTTATAAACATAAATGCAAAATTTTTCAACAAGATACTGGCAAACACCATGCATCAAATCACAAAAAAATCATCATACAACATTACCAAACATGTTTCATTCCTGGGGATGCAAGGACGGTTCAACATACACAAATCGATACATATAATACATCATATAAACTGATGAAAAGATAAAAATAACATAATCACCTCGTTAGATATAGGGGGAAAAAAACCTTTGACAAGATCCAACATCCATTCATTATAAAAACCCTGAAGGAAATAGTTATAGGAGGATCTTATCTCAATCTGATAAGAACTTTTTCTAACTAACCAACTGCTAACATTATATAAAATGGGGAAAAACTGGAAATTTTACTTCTAAAATGAGGAATAAGATAAGGATGTCCTTTATCAACACTGATGTTCAATATCACACTTGAAATAATTAGGCAAGAGAAAGAGATAAAAGTGATAGCTGTGGGTAAGGAAAAAGATCAAATTACCTGTAAATGACATGAGCTTTTACTGAAAGATCTCTATGATTGATATAAAACTCAGCAATGTAGCAGAATATAATATCAACACAAAAAAGTCTGTAGTGTTCCTGTACCCCAATAATGAACTCACTGAAAAATTAATTAGAAAACCAATACTACTGAAAAAAGTGTCAAGAAAATTAAATTTTTAGGACTTAATCTCACCATGGAAATGAAAGACCACTTTAAGATCATGGTACTCTCAAAAAGGAGGTGAAAGAAGATATAAGAAATTGGAAAATATCTTCTATTACTCTATAGAAAAACAATATAGTCAAAATGGCCATATTTCAAAACTAACATACAGTTTTAGTGCAAGCCCCATCAAAACACCAATAACATTCCTAATGTAACTAGATAAAATAATACTAAAATTCATATGAAACCATAAGAAATCCAAAACAGCAAATGGAATCCTGGGTAACAAGAGCAAGGGAACATCACAATCCCAGATTTCAAGTTGCTTCAAAACCACAGTGATAATACCATTATGGTACTGGCACAAAAATAGACATATGAGTTAATGTAACAGAATGCAGCCTGCAGAAACAAACCCACATTTAGCACATTAGCTAATTTTGGATAAAGGTGCTAATAACATACAACATAGGAAATAAATCTCTTCACAAAAAGGTGGAAAATTGGATATCCATTTGCTGAGTATTGGACCATATATTACCATGTGTGTTATGGTTTGTGTCTAACTGTACCCCCAGAGACTCAAGCAGTCATGGGGTTGCTTCTTGAGTTTATGACTAATTCATGATCCAATGATGTGATTTTGGGTTTGTATGCTACACCTGCCCTGGGGCTGATAACCTGAATACAATATAAGAGAGGGAAAGAGGCTTGCTAACTGCCACAGCTGCTCTTCCACCCTTTGCTCTTTGCTATTTTCCTTTGTCATGAATTGCTACCCTCTGCCATGTGTCACTCTGCCGTGAAGCTAGCTGAGTTTGCACTAAAATCTCTATGAGTGAGCTTCCATTTGAGTGTCTGGTATTTTGTCAAAGCAACTAGAGAAAAGTAACTGAGACAGAATTTGGTACCAAGAAGTAGGATTATTGCTGTGACTATATACCTGATCATTTGTTCCAAGGGCATTTGGGAATGACTTGTGTGAAAAGATAGAAAAAATTCAGAGATGGTACCTAAAAGAAGTGCTAGAACACCCGTAGCTGTTCTGTATGGGAGACCAGAAGACCAGAATGCTGATAGAATCCTGCTTGTAAGGACCACACTGGTAAAACTTTTTCTGGGAAAAAGGACTGCACCAGTTGTTGGACTCCAGATAGTGTGCGTTATGTCTTGACAGAAAGTTTGTCTGGATTTTGCTTGTGTCCAGAGACTTTGCCTGAGACTGAGATTAAGTATGGAGGATTGATTAATTTGGCAAAAGAAATTTCAATGCACTGAATGTTGAGACAGTTGCATTGTTATTGTTGGTAGCCTTAGTCAGGCTTATGCTGGCAAACAATAGCAAAGAATCCAGGGGGATTATTTAAAATGTGAGTTTGGTCACAAAAGAAGCACCAATAAAACTGTACATTGTAAAGATAGAGCTGAGAGGAGGATCTCCATTTCTGAGAAGGAACAAAAGCATAGAGAAGATAACCTGAAGGCATTATAAGAAATAGGAAGTCTCCATTCTTTACAAGCTTAAACTGAAAAGGTGAAAACCACAGAACACCATGTCCCAGAACAGAGGCATAACAAGTTTTAGAATGATGGCATCATTAAGAATTCATTCCCCAGAATCAAATTAATTTCGGAAAGCTCAGTCATCCAGGCACCGAACCCCTATAGCCAAGAGAGAAGAAAGCTTGACTACTGCTCCAGCTAGCAGCAGACCTTGGCATCATCTATGTGGTATTGGCTTTAGGTGCATGCAGAATGCAGGAGTTCTGAGATTAAGAAAGTTTTCCCCTAGATACATTTCAGAAGGCCTGGGAGGCTAGGGAGTGTGCACAGGAGAGGGTAGTGATAAAACAGAGTGAGAAGCCTAATGTGCAATGAAAACTCCAGAAGTTTGGAAAAGCCAAGAATATGGGTCATCTAAGAAAAACTGTAAGGAAGGAGCAAAGGAAGCCTAAGAGAAACTATAGAGATGGAGCCACATGGCGCTCACAATTTGCCACAGATTGCTTCCAGTGTTCTACACAGAACTACAAGACTGAGTCCCCTTCTGAAGTTTAGACTTGCTTTGGTCCCAGGGTTTTGTATCCTACCCTTTTTAATTTTGGGGATGATAATGTTGTGTGTGTGTGTGTGTGTGTGTGTGTGTGTGTGTGTGTGTGTGTACATGTGTCACTGAATGTGAGAAGTGTTTAACTTTTCATTTGTATTGGAGCTAAGAGTTTGCCTTGATCTTGGAGGAGACTTGGAATTTGGGTTCAGTAATGCTGAAACTGTAAGGACTTTGGCAGCCCTCTAAGAGATGGACAAAAATTCTTTTTTGCATAAAGGAATGTGCATGAGTATTTTGGGGACTAGGGTGGAATATTTTGGTTTGTGTCTAGTTGTCCCCTCAAAGCCTCATGCAGTTTTGGGGTGGCTTCTAGAGTTTGTAATTAATTCATAATCCAATGCTGAGATCATGGTGTGAGTATTACACTTCCCCTGGGGCTGATAGCCCGAATACAATATAAGGGAGGCAGATAGGATTGCTCGCTGCCGTAGTTACCGCTCCTCCCTTGTTCTTTGCTGTTTTCTATCACCATGAACTACTTCCCTCTGTCATGTGCTACTCTGCCTTGGAGCCAGCCTAGCATAGACTGAAAGCTCCTCTAACTGTGAGTTAAATAATTTTTTCCTTCATTAATTTTGGCTGTTGGGTATTTTGTCCCAGCAACAAGAGAAATAATTGAGACGATGTACTAAATTAAAACCAAAATGAATCAAAGATCTTGATGTAAAAGCAGAAACACTTCATTCTGCTGGAAGGTAAGCTAAGTAAAATTCTTAAAACCATTAGGGTAAGCAAGGAATTTCTGAAATGCAAATTAAAGCAACGCAGAGCTCATCTTATTCCATAAAGAATGGCTGCCATCAAGGGATCAAATATAAAGATGTTGGTGACACTGTGGAGGAAAATATAACCCTTTTATATTGTTGATGGAAATGTAAACCAGTACCACCATCATGGAACACAGTATAAAGATTATTCATAAAACTAGAAATTTGATTAGCGGTTCCATTTGACTCAGTGGTTTTTCATGTAGGTATCTTTCTGAATAAGTACAGACACCTCATTACAGCGATAAATGCATTCATGTGTTTATGCTCAAACAATTCACAACAGCCATCAGATTTCCTGGAAAGTAAGTAACCAGACTTGAAAAGTAGAGATTAATAAACACTGGCCCCAACCACTTTCCTTACCTACAATTACCAAGAAAGATAATACTGAGACATAATTTTCTGCTTGATAATGGACTTCGCCATGTGACAACCAGTGCATATCTTCCGACTAGGTCTTATTTTGGGGGAAACATGAAAGACTTGGAAATAGTCTGTATTTCTACTATGGTTAAAAAAAAATCTGTCACTCATAGAATACTATTCTTTTAAGTTTGATGAAGAAGTAAAATACTTCCATGACAAAGAACAACTAAAGAATTTCATGATGACAAGGCCAACCCTACACAGAGTCCTAAAAGATATTCTAGAGAGGGATCAAAATGACCAGAACTCTATAAATGAGACTAGAAAGAACCTACCCAACAAGGCAAGCAATTAAACATAGGGGATAAAGGAGATAACCAACAGCAGGTAAATAACATGGCAAGCATAAATGAATACACCTCAGTTATAACCATCAATGTAAATGGTCTCAATTCACCAGTTAAAAGAAAGGCACTGGTACAGTGGATTAGGAAGGAAAGCCTAACAATATGCTGTAAACAAGAAACACACTTAACTCACAAAGGAATTCATAGGCTGAAAGTCAAAGATGGAAAAAATACTATATGCCCAGCACCTCAGAAAAAAGCAAGGGTAGCAATGCTACTCTCAGATAGTCTCAACTTCAAACCAAGAATGATCAAGCAAGATAAAGAAGGTCACTACATATTGTTGAGGGGAAAAATTCAAGAGGAAGAGATAACACTCATAAATATGTATGCACCCAACACAAGAGCACCCAGTTGCATAACACAAGTCTTAATGGACATGAAAACTCTCATATCCAATACAACAATACTAATAGGAGACTTTAACACCCCCTAGTCCCAAAAGATAGACCAAGCAGACAAATAGTTAGCAAAGAAATAACAGAACTGAACCAGCACTTGGAAAAAATGGATTTAGTGGACATACACAGAGTGTTCCACCCAGTCACTTCTGAATACACATTTTTTTTCAGCTGCTCATGGGACATTTTCTAAAATAGACCACAAACTAGTCCATAGGTCATACTTACATATAATGCAAGAAAACAGAAATTATCCCATTCATAGTACCTGACCGAAGTACAATGAAACTGGAAATAAATGACAAAAGAAACCACAAGAACCCCATAAATACATGGAAATTAAACAGCACCTTCCTCAGCAGCCGATGAATTTAAACAATATCTACAATTTAATGAAAATTCAAACACAACTTACTGGAACTTATGGGACGCAATGAAAACCGTTTTTGGAGGGAAATTTATAGCTCTGAACTCACATATTAAGAAAACTCAATGGGAACAAATAAATACTCTAATGCTGCACCTCAATAATCATCTAGAAAAGGAAGAGCAAATCAAAGTCAAAGCCCAAAGACAGGAGGAAATTATAAAGATTAGAGCCAAAATTAATTCAATTAAGAGGAAGAAAATAATACAAAGAATTAAACAATCAAGAAGCTGGTTCTTTGAAAAATTAAATAAAATTGATAAGCCTTTAGCTAATCTTATCAAAAAGAGGAAAGAAAAAACTCAAATTCAAGCAATGAGGAATGAAAAGGACGAAGTTACTAAAGACCCAGTGGAGATTCAGAAGATCATTCATTGCTACTTTGAGAATCTTCACTCTCACAGAATTGAAGACACAGATGAGATGGACAGATTCCTTGAAAGGTGCACTTTACCAAAACTGAATCAAGAAGATATAAGAATGTTCAACAACCCAATAACAGCCAATGAAATAAAAAATATAATAAAAACCTACCGACAAAGAAAACTCCGGGTCTTGATGGGTTTACCACTGAATTCTACAAGAAATTTACAGGAGATATAATCCCAATATTCCTGAAGCTCTTCAATGAAAACTGAAGACAAATTTCATAATAGCTGCAAACAAAATGAAATTAATCAAAACAATTCAATATATACTAATGTGAGAAAATACTAATGGATGATGCGTTTAACCAAAGAAGTATGCTATGGTTCATGTCCAGATGTCTCCTCAAAGTCTCATGCCATCCTGGGAGGGCTTCTGAAGTCTGCGATTGATTACTGTGTGTTTGGGTGCTGTACCTGCTCTGGGGCAGGTAATGTTCATTACAGTGTAAGGAGGGGAGAGGCTGGCCAGCTGCTTGAGCTACTGCCACTCCCTTGGCTCTCTGCTCTGTGCAGCCACCATGTAAAGTTGCTTTCTGCCATGTGCCACTCTGCCTTGGAGCCAGCAGAGTTTGAACTGATATCTCTACTAACTGAGATAAATAAACCTTTCTTTTCTTCCTTCTGAGTATTGGGTATTTGTCCAAACAATGAGAGAAGAGTGAGACAAAGTGATAAAAATTCTGTTAGCTATAAAACTACTGAAATGTAACAAAGAAAACCTAGGTAGCAGGCATCCCATATTCATACATATTCAATGCAAAATAGTGAAATAAGAATAGAAGAATAGCAGCTAGCTAAATAATTTTGAAATCGCTCCTTGGTGGATGCTGAGGAGACCTCTCCTGGGTTATAGAATATTTCTGGATTGGATCTGTGATGTCAGTTGGCTTAGAACCCTCAGGTGCCTTGGCGCCATCTTTTTTCAAGGAGGTGTCCCTTTTTCCTTTTGATGTAGCCACTTCCAACAAGGAACTGGAATACGTTTGCTCCTTGGGGATGATGTCTTGACCACACATGACTGGAGTCCCAAGGTTATCTGAGGTCACAGTTGTCTTTGGCAATTGAAAATTTTTAAAAACTTAATGAATGTATGTGTTGACTCAAGCCAACATCATATGCTAATAGTCTCTCTCCCAATGCAGCTCTTCTATTTGCTAAATTTGCCTTCTCTGTCTCTGTCTTGCTGTCTCTGTCACTTCTTAATTACCTGAAATGAGTTTGCATAGATTTTCATCCAGATTCTTGATGTTTGAGTCACAGGCTTCATAATTCTTCAAACTTATACAACTATATAGATTTGTGAACTATTAGTCAATTTAAGACTGGATGTTTGGGATCCTTCCAAATAAAAAAGATCTATGAAATAGAATTTGTAATGATCTGTCCATTTGGAGGAAGAATGACTCATAGCTTATGCAATATACTTTTAAATAGTTTTCCCTCTGCTATCTTACCAACTGGTATTCATAAAACAGAGTAGATTTAATAAATATGTTAGGGTTAAAGTCCAAGCTGCTTTGAATTTGCTAAATTTGAAATTAATTTATAACTGGAAAACTTTTTCTTTTCCTGCTGAAACTTTCTAAACATATGTAAGTCTCTTGCAGGCTTTTGATTAAAACAAAATATCCTAAAGTGATTTCCAAAGCCCTACCTGGCTGCACTCAACATTTTTTGTCTTATTTTAATTTGGACACTCTGTATTAGTCAACTTTCCCACTGCTAGGACACAAAATCCAGTATACACAATTTAAAAGAAGGGAGGCTTAACTTGACTTGTTGTTTGGGGATTCAGTTCATGTTCAGTTGGTTCTGAGGCAGAAACACTGGGCCAGAATTTGTAACAGCAAAACTGCTTGATTCCTGGCGACTGAGAAGTAAGATCAAGGAACAGTGTTGGAATAATGTTAGAACAAGTGGAGAAATGAGGCCATTTCTTGGGCTCTACCCAGAACAGCACGCTCTTCTAATCTGCTATGTGCTTTTGGATGTAATGAAGATGGTATATCAGGATGAATGGTCACACTTTCTTATACTTTCTTACTGTCTTGGCAATGTAGCTAGCCACAAATTCTGTGAATTGCAAGCACGGTGTGTTCCATCTGACTTAATCATGTGAACACACTGGTCATCATGCCAGTACATTTTCAACCACTTCTCTCAGATTGGCTTCCTTACCATCCCCTCTTCTTTAGATTTTTTTTCAGTAACACAGTTTCAATGATGCCTATCTTGCACTACTTGATAAAGTCTACTCTCCTACACCTTTGTAATATCCATATTTGCCTTTCCAGATTATTCTTTTTGCAAATTCTGATTTATTCATATAACTGGTTTTTAGTACCTTCTCTGCAACAAGACCCTAAACTTCATGAAGAACAAGGTAATTTTGATTCAGTATTTCCAATACAGAAAAATTGCTAACTCTTCATAGACCATCAAATATCTCTTGTAGTAAAGAGTTACTGGACTTCTGCCTTAGTTTCTCATTGTTGTGGCATAATACTTGATGCCAACCAATTAAAGGAGGGATTTACTTCGGTTTCCAGCTGTAGGGGGCTCAGTCCATGGTTGAGTGGCTCAAAGGCAGGGCAGCATGGCAGAGAAGGCTTGTTCCTAGCATGACATACAGGAAGCAGAGAGAGAGAGAGAGAGAGAGAAACAGAGGGGTCAGATAGGAGGGAGGGAGGTGCCCCAGTGGCCCACCTCCTCCCACCAGGCTTCACTTGTCAGATTCACACTTAGCTATAAACTCTTTAGTGGACTGATCCACAGAGTGTCACATCTCCATGATCCACTCACCATGCAAAGCCCCACATACCAGCACATGAAGCTTGAAAAAATAACAAGATCCCATCACAACACAAGCAGTGGATTCAGACCTTCACGTTTTAAATATGTGGGCAGCCACAATTATGGAAATAAAACCAAGCAGATACTTTTAGGTAATGGGTAAGCCATTTGGGATTTTCCTTTGCTCTTATTCCTTTGGCCTATATTAAGGTAAATATCTGGCGTTAGATGAACTTACCTAATTTTATAAATAACCTTATAGCTATTTTGCCAGTAAATGTTTCACTCACTAGCAAGGTTCTTGTGCTGTCTTGTTCACTCAAATTATTATTTTTCAAAAACTTATTCTTTGGGGGGGAATATCACAAAGTTCTGAAATGTTTGGAGGGGATTTTTTTTTTTAATTTTCACTTGGATCTTTCAAAAATTTTAGTCTTTTCCTTAACGATGCTTCTTTACAAATGTGTATTTTTCCGTTAAAAAAAATGGCACGTGTAATGATCTTTTATCGGAGGAACAGAAGTGCTCGTTCATAGGAATCCCGATGAGAAGGAAAGAACGTGTTTGCCTCAGTCAATTTTCCTGAGCACGTGCGATTTAAAGAGGCAGAGCTTTTCTGGGGCTTGCATTGTCGAAGGTTGCACAGCATGGTCACCTGCTCCCAGGCACAAGCATCATGGCCAAAGGGCAGCAGAGGAGAACTGGCTGTCTCCTGGCATCGGTGAAGCAGGAAGCAGGGGAGCGGAGGGGCCCGGAGATCAGGTGCACTCCTCAAGGTCACGACCTCGTGACTCACCCACATATACCTAGAAGTGAGCTTCACTAATCTTCTTAAGTCATTCAATCTGACAATCAAGATTAACAACCACAGCATTTTTTTAAAGTTTTGATACAGCTGTAATATCCGTGAATTAAAAGTCAAAATTCTCATCGCTGACTCTTGAAAAACAGCAAATTTAATCTACCCCACTAACAGATAAGTAGCATTTTATATTTATTTCTGTTAAGTACTTTTTGAGTACTAAGCCACCCAGTTTATTGTAGATAGTCATGCTAAGATTTTACAGAAGATTTTATAGAAAAGGTCTATATCCTTTGGCCAGCTTGACAGCAAGCATTAATAGGTCAGAAGAAGCCTGAAGGTTGGAGAGAACCACATGCCAAGACACTGGGTTCAGATGAGAAAATGTGTGTGACAGCAGCTCCAGGTGTGGGCGCATAGTTGGCACGCAGATCTGTTCTCGCACTTTGTTATTGGCTAAGGAGGGGGCAGCAGATTCGCCTCCTGACATAGAACTTACAGCTGGATGCTCTCCAAGGACTTAGACCTAAGCACAGCCCCACCCAGCCACGTTCTAAGCCAGGGCCTCATTCCCATCATTACATACTTTACTTTTTCATCAGAATCACTGGTTGTATCTGAGTGCAATACTATGTTTTCATCAAATCATCCTTAAGTCAAATATTAAGCCTTAGTTTTAAGAGACATATATTCAAAAAGTAAACTTGGAGAGAAATGTTATTTAAGAAATGTATATGTTCAATTGTCATTATAAACCTTGACCTAGGTCACTAGCTGGCCTGGCCAAATCGCAGGGAGGACCTCAGATCTCTAACTAGTTCAATCCTCCAATAAAAAAGATAATAAAATGAATGTTTGGTGAGAAAATTGCTTTCATGGAAACTTGTGTAATACAAACTTTTTGGTGGTGGTTTTATCATCAGATTTTACAACAAGGTAGTTAAATAGTTGGCTGAATCTTTTAAAGGTCTGGGGAATTTAATAGCAGAAAATATATTCTTTGTAGTTCTGTCAGCTCAGAGAACTGGGCAGAAAAATATGATAGTTCAGGTTCAAGTTGCCCAGCTGTAGGACCTGTATATTTCTCTCTGTATAGAGCGTGACTCAGAAATGTTCTGTTCTTTAGACCACAGACAAAGCAAGAAGTATTGTCAGCCAAGCTAACCCCCAGTCCTGGGGACCATGGCTAGGTCATTCACAGTGGTATATTTGAAATAGAAGCCCAAATATCATCTACAAATAAAATTATGTGGAAACAGAAGGAAGCCTATCTTTGAGCCTCAAATCCATACCCTTGGTTGTCTAATATCAAAACAGAGTGAGCTTATTGACAACCTTTTCTTCATGAACAAGTATGTCCAAGAGCCACTTTCTTGGCTCCTAATAGGACCTTCTGGATAATAGGATGAAGAAACTTAAAAGATGTTTTACTACACTACTCTCTGAAAGGCTGAACACAATTCATATAAAAACTTAGTATCTACAACTCAGTCTCTGAGGAGGTTAGTTCCAGATACCAAAATTACGAACAGTCAAGTCTGATTAGTATCAGAAATGCTACAATATTTGCAAATAATTTAATTCCCAATATAACTTAAATCATATCTACTTGTGACTGTGATACATAACACAATAAAAATGACACTTTTAAAATGTTTTTCCACCAGTGTGAGTCTATAGATATGGAAGGTAAAAA
Source organism: Myocastor coypus (assembly GCA_004027025.1). NCBI lineage: Eukaryota > Metazoa > Chordata > Mammalia > Rodentia > Myocastoridae > Myocastor > Myocastor coypus. The sequence goes on along the minus strand of PVJA010001105.1, from coordinate 103,002 downwards.
GGTGCTATTTTTCTGTAGTTCCTCTTGCTTCAGAAAACTGGTACAAACATATGATTATTGTGTGCAGCTCTGTGAATTAAATAATTCCAGAAAATAATTCCAGAACATCATTTCAGAAACATTATAGCTTTCTACTTTGAGGTAAACAGAATTTATGTATTAAATTAATTAGCCCAAAATTTCTGCTTTTAGTTAAGTGGAATTTATGCTTTAGTTTTCCTGAAGTATAAGTGTGAATTCTCCCTTGTTCCTTTGTAAGTCTCGGAATATTCTGTTTAAAAATCAACACTTTTTTTTTTTTTTTGTCTTTTTGAGACAGGGTCTCGCTATGCAGTTGAGGCTGGTCCTGCACTCACTTTTGTAGCCCAGGCTGGTCTCGAACTCGCACCAATCCTCCTGCCTCAGCCTCCCAAGTGCTGGGATTACAGGCGTGAACCACCATGCCCAGCTAACACTTTCAATAATAATTTAATGCAAAAACTCAAGAAACCACAGGCTATACTTTCTTCATAGTTTATTGTTTTATGTTATTCTTTTATTTAATTTAGTGATTGTCCTGAGCTAATTCATAAGATCTGTTTTCTTATGTGTGGCCATTTAAACCTATGCTTGGTTAGCTTGGCACCCAGAAAATGACTGAATTGACATTTTCTTTCATTCAGAAACTGGTTACTATCCTAGTCTGTCTTAGTTATATCTCTTGTTGCTAAGACAAAACCAGAGCCCACACTTCAAAGAAAGACATGTTTATTTGAGTTCCCAGAGGTTTCATAGGACCTTCTGGGTAATAGGGTGGGGAGACTTAAAGGATGTTTTACTGCACTGCTCTCAGAAAGGGTGAGCATAAAGCAATCCAGGTAAATACTGAGTACCTACAGCTCAGTTTCTGAGAGAGTTAGTTCCTGATTGCAGATACTCAGCTATCTCCAAGGCAGGGTGACATGGCAGAACAGCAGCATAGAAGATAAGCCAGTCCATAGTAAAGTAGGGCAGGAAGAAGGCAGAAGGCAGCAAACACATGACAGACAACAACAAGTCCGTCTATGTCTTTTATCCTATGCAGACCACTCACCCTTAGGGCAAGTAGCCCTCATACTGAGTAGGAAAGCTTGAGTCCTCACACCACACCATGAATCAAACTGAGGCTCACATCCTTGATCCCAGCAACACATACCCTCCATACAGCCACCTCTAAGAAACTCTGCCTATGCCTGCATGTCTAGATAGAAGCCTTAGCTATAGTATGGTCTTTGCTGAAACATGGTATGGTTGTTTTCATTATCATTTAGTTACAAATATTTTCTAATTTTTTCTAATGTAATTTTTTGTAACCTCTGAATTATTTAAATTTGTCATTCCAAATATTTAAAACTTTTAAACTATTAGTTCTAATTAAAACCTTCTGCTCATATAATTGAAACTCATAAGAACACAAGGAAAACAAATAGAATGTTAAGAAATGGAGGAGAAACAAGAGAATTTCTATAATTTAAGACATTAATGTGCATCATGAATAGCAAATATAATATTACTGAGTTCTTTATTTTTTCCTTATAAGATTTTTAAAATTTTATTAATTTTAATAAGAAAGACATAACAATGAGACAGTTTCAAAACATGTTAGTAGGATGGCCACAATAATTAATACAACACATATTATTGTTTTCATAGTAATTGTTCAGAGTACAAGATGCTTGAAAATTAAGATTAATAGAGGGTGCTCTGTTATAAACTTAGAGAATAATCTATTATAATCTTGGTTGGACAGAGGTTTAAATTAATAAGAAAACTGCAACACAGGGCCAGGGAGGTAGGTCAGTGGCGTAAGTGTCTGGCAAGCACAAAGTCCCAAGTTTAACCCCTGGTACTGAAAAGAAAAAAAAAAAAAAAGTGGTTTTCATGGTGCCGAAATCCCTCTATTTTACTTGAACATGGTAGTTATTAATTCTAAGTATTCTGAAAACATCACGGTACATATTTTTAATCCTCACAGCAGGCAGTAAAATTGACAGATAAAAAAAAGTTTAAAGTATATAAGAAATTAAAAGAATTTTTAAAAATTCAAATATTACAAAATAACAAGTTAAAAAGAGGAGAAGAGAAGCATGGAATAAACACAAAAATCAATAGTTATATCCAAGTACGTTACCAGTTGTATTAAATAGAAATAGTCTGAACACACCAGTTTAAAACAGATTTTCAGATGATTTTTAAAACGACACGACTACATTTTCTGTGCAGGAAACTCAATGTAATACTGTAAGCATTTCAAAATAAAAGAATTGAAAGCACAGATAAATGTAGGCCCTGCAAACAGAAATTAGCAAAAGCTTGAAATGGCTGTGTCAATACTAGAGAAAGTATACCCAGAGCAAAGAATATTATCAGGGATCAAGTGAGATACTGAATAGTGAAAAAAAAAAAAAAAAGCAATCATCAGGATAACATGGAATATTTAAATGCATGCATACATACCATAAGAGCTTGAAAAATACATGAAACAAAGTCTGAAAGAAAAAACGCAAAGCCCTAATTGACATTGGCGACTTCAACAGTTACTAATACATAGAGCTACTAGAGAGAAAATCAGCAAAACTATCAAAAAATTGAACAACAGTGTCATAGAATTAAATTTACTTGACGTTGATATAAATCTCTGCTGGTCAAATGAAATGAGCAGTTAACGCTTACTTTTTCTTCTTTTTAATTTCTTTTAACTTTTAAAACTAGTTTTGCTTACTTATATCTGGCAATCTAAACAACTAATTTGAAAACTACACTATACAATATAAAAAAGAAAAATAATAACAAGTATGCAGAATTAGATAACCTGCTATTAAGTGTCAAAAAAGCAAAGATTTTTTTTTCCCATGAGTTCTTTTCTAAGGAATGAACAAGGAATCAGCCTTAGAAAACAGAAGTGCCTCATTACATCAGCATAAGGTTCGGTACCACAGCGCGCTGAACCGGCCACCGAGACCTGGCACGGTGGCGCACAACTGTAATCCCAGTGCTGGGGAGGCCGAAACAGGAGGATCACTAGGAGTGAAAGCTGTGCAGGGAGACCCTGCACCAAATAATAAATAAATAAATAAATAGCAATATATTTACAATTTTTTTAATAAAAATTTTAAAGTATTATAAACATTTCTAAATTATTTAAGCAGTTACCCAATTATTTTAAAAATTAGAGAATGTCAGTATTATATATAAAAGCCAAAATTTAAGCAGTTCTTAAAATTAATAGATGTAATATTTTGTTATTCCACAGCTGTTGTCTATAAAATATTCAGTGTGATAAATTCATTATTATGGAACATTCCAATTCTATCATACTCTGTGTCCTTAAAACATATTGCTCTCAGTATCAAAAAACAAGATAACAAGTGCAAAAGATGCGTTTTAAAACCTGTACCTTTAGGTTTGAGAATAAATCAGTATAAATCTATCATACACATATATGTAATACATATATATTTTGTAAATCATATGCATATGATATGTATATAATATTATATATATACTCTTCAGCTATGGAAGAGTTCTAGAGACAGTCACCAATGCAGTAACAGAAAGAATTCTTGGTTACCAAATGTTACTTTTGAAATATCTTTGCTAGGGTTCAGACTGGACGTTTGGCAGGCACTACACAGAAAAAGGGAGAACCCATCCATTTCCAGAGCATTTTGTCAGTAGACCTGTTTACTTCCTACAACCTCTGAAGTCAAATAATTACAACACTGTGGCGGGGATTTTGTGTTGGGTGGTTCACAGGCCCCCAGGCAGGCTACAGACTGACAAAATGTGCGGAATCTCTTGTGGGTAGACTGGATTTGTCACAAAGTTACCAAATCAAGAATTCCAGATGAAGTGTTTCAGCCTTCACCTGACGATCATGGAAAGTATGGTGGGGATCCACAGCACGTTCACAAACTGCATGTTGTTACCAGAATGAAAAGGACACTATATGACCATATTGGGAAAAAGATGTAATCAAGATGCTTGGATGAGAAAAAGCACACACTCCTCAAGTTCATAAGAATATTCCTACAATAAATGCAAAACTGAAAGTGGTTAAGCATCTTATAACAATCCAGCCCCTGAAGCCACCGCAAAGGCTTCCCACAGAAGAGAACATGGCTAATCCATGCCTCAAGAGTACTGGGAAATTAGTAGTGCAGTGGCATCTCAAGCCTGTGGACACCTGTAAGCCCAGCACTCATGGTGCCAAGGCAGAAGAATCCTAGCAAGTTAAAGGATAGACCCAGGGTGCATAGTTCAAGACCAGCCTAAATACAAAGTAAGACCTTGATGGGGAAAAAAAACAAAAAAACAAACAAACAAACAAAAAAAAAAAAACCCTGTGGAGCAGGAAACAAGACCTGAGGCCACAGAGCTTCATATTTAAAAAAAATGCAAATTATATTTAAAGTTGTTGGGAAGCTGGGCATAGCAGTACATGTCTATAATCCCAACATTCAGGAGGCTGAGGCAAGAGGATTACTGTGAGTTTAAGGACAGCCTATACTACATAGTAATACCCTGTCACAAAAAAGTAAAATTGGTAAGAAAATGTTTTCATTAAATATATTTTCAATCTCAAAAAAAGAAACATCTTTCCTACCCCCAAAAAGTCACCTACTAAATAAAAAGTAAATGACATAGTTAGGATATTGCCATTTTCCAACTACAATGAGTTAACAGATATAAGCATTAAATATCCAGAGTTGTCAGTGTAAACAGAGATAGAGATATGTCCTTCCTAACAGAAGAACCAAGTATCACTTAAACTCTTATGTAGGAATCAGATTGATTTAGTCTTTGAGTCTGGGAGACAATATACAGGATCTACAGAGGTCACAGCACACACTAAAGTGTACCAGGCAGGGGCAAAGAAGGAATAAACTATACAAAAGGTCATGTCCTTCACCAGATAAACATTAGAGACATGAGGGAAACCTATACTTACCAAAAAAATGTAAAAGATATAATTTTAATGAGCAAGACTAAACTATTTGGTCTAGGGATGTGGATAGGAAAATTGAAGCAAAACAAGAATGATGCTAAAACCAAAATCAAGGTGGCAAAAACTTAGTGGGTATCTTAGTCACTTTTTGTCAATGGGACAAAATATCCAGTATGTGCAACTTAATGAGAGCCAATTTATGTTGGCTCATGACTACAGATCACGGCTGGCTAGCTACAGGGAAGAAACAAATCGCAGAGGGGCAAAAAGGAGGCAGTCAGTTCACGCCACTGTGGCCTGGAAGCAGAGGGAGGAAGGAAGAGCTGAGAAGGGAGAAATGGCTTCCTAGCCTCTTAAGGCCAAGCCGTCTCTCCTCGCAGCACGCCCAGCCCTGGACTCGTCAGCGCTTTCACTTGGCTATGAGCTTAGTTCACTGTTGCTGTTGTGGCTTCCCATGTGACATCCATTTTTGGATTTTCTCCATGATATTCAAGGGGCTCAAAACCCATTTATGTGCTTCCTTGTACTCATCTTTTTTTCCTGTCTGTGGTGACAGTGGATTCACTGTTGAGTTCAGCACCCCTATTTTCCAATTACCTCCTAGATGACCAGGCTCTGAATATGGAGAGGAACTTTCCAGATCTAAACCATACCAGTGAGGAATAGGGAGAAATATTCAAGGGAGTCAAACTACATTTGCATGTATCCTATAGTCACCTTTCCCCTGTCTAAGGTGACTCCCTAAACAGAGCCCATCAATCATGAGCTCTGGATGGATGTCCTGATAAGGGTCATGTACTCCCCATACAACTGTCAAACTGATAACATTAAAGCTCAAACATTTCTCCTGTTCTCAACAGGAAAAGTCCATTGAACTGAAAGCTTACTTGGTATCAACTTGTGGCCACACTGAGAGGCCCTAGCTGACAAAGAAAGCCATCAAACACCAAAGAACTGAAGAAAAACTTTACAAAACTTGAAGAAACCCTGGCTCCAGCCTGACATGAACCTAGATATGCTTCTGTCATGTTATTTAACCAAAGCATTAAATTCCATTTGTTTAAACAACCTTTAGCCTAATTCTTCCCTTCTGATAACCAGATTTTGATTACCATAGAATTAGCTTGCGTTCTCTACAAAAATAGGTGCTGATGAACATATTCTTGGCACTGAAGTTCAGTGCTCTTATTTGTGTGCTAAACACATAGTAGCATACAGGAAAAAATAACAGTGGAATGTCTCCTTGCTTCTTGAGCTTTTATTGTCTATGGGGTGGAGTATCTTGATGATTTTTTCTAAGAGGGCAGGATATTACTAGAATATACAACTTCAGCATGGAATATACCAGAACATAAACCCAATTCACAGCAAAGTCAATAGAGCCAAGGTTATCATTGTCTCAATTTCACTGGGTCTCAGAAATTTCACAGAGGCCTCAGAGCTTTCAGATGAAAAACATCAATCATCCATGCAGTAACACCAAATTAATTCACACATTCAAAAGCATCTAGTCATAACAAAATTCTGCCTTCAGAGGATGACTTCTTGTTTGAACCTCATCCTCCGGCAAGGCTTAATGAGATCAATAAATGTCCCAAAGCACAGAGGACTCACTCTTCTCTTTTATGTTTCCCTTTGCATAACGACAAATACAAATCTAGGGGCATTTGGAGCAGTTGTTTCTACATAGAAACAGGCTCTGGGGCCCACCGGGTAAATGCCTTAAATAGGTAAGCTTTCAGTTCAATGGACTTTTCCTGTTGAGAACAGGAAATAATATAGACTTTAAAGATAAAGTGCCAAGAGTAAGAATCAGGGAAAAAAAATCATTTGAATCTTGAAAAAATATTAGGCGAAAGCACTACATTTTCCATCAATACAGCATGAAGTGTGTTATTTAAAATTACGCATCAGAGAATTTTATTATCCAGTCAGAATAAAAAAGCCGTCAAGTGATTACTTGAAAAAAGTTATCATTTAACTGAAAAGATCACTTAATGAACCAAATATATACACTTCCCTATGTTTGCATGTGTGTGTAAGGGTGTGGGTGCATGTGCACATGCATGCACACACATATGACTGCATATCAAGACTCTGGAGATACTTTGCAAAACCTTCAAAGTCTACATATTACCTTTGAAACATCCAATACATTATTTCTTTTATTTTGGAGTAGTTTAGAGACCTACCTCACAATATACTTTTGCCTTAGCGAAGACATATGAAGTATTCTTCCTTTAAAGGAAATGAAATGTGATGTGATTGTGTGTGTGTGTGTGTGTGTGTGTGTGTGTGTGTGTGTGTGTTTGAGAACTGCTCTCAGTTCAGAGTGGTTTATAGGAGTCGGAGTAGAAGTATGAACTCTTGGAAGTGGGTCTCTGCACAGAATTAAGGAATGATTTCCTCATTTCCTCTTACCCTTAAAGCCCTATGACATAAGTTGCACTTTTTATAAGGTAAAAAAGATAACACTTTAATTGATAACATTTTAATTTAATCCACAAAGTAACCTAGAACCTCTAAAAACTCACTGTTTAGAAAATTCCAACAGAGTCAGACCAGGAATTGATGTTCAGACACACAAATCCTAGCACATTAAGTTCTGTTCTCAGCAATCTCAGTACATAGATCCTCTAAGTGCTAAGAAAATAGTCCACTCAGACAAACATCAACATTTGGGATAATGTAGTCACCTTAGGAATCTTTCAAGGGTTTATGTCTCCAGATCTTATAGACTTTGAGCTCCATTTTCTAAACTGAAAGGCTGTCTTTACGGTTTGTGCTGCACCAGTTTCTTTCATTAAATAAAAAGAAGTATCTGAAGTCTTACAGATAATTCATTTAACACAAAAAACCAGTCGGCTATTACAGCTTCTCCTAAACATAGATAAAACTGCCAACAAAGGGAAGGATGTGTTAGATGTGTTTGATTTGGATACTTAGTGAGCTTAATTTGACAGGGTGTTGTTGTTGCTTTTGTTGTTGCTGTTGTTGTTTAGATGTCTGAGTTTTCTGAAATGCCAACCCTTGTGCAACCCATGACTGGCAGCAGGCCTCAGAGACTTGCTCGTTATGCACTGTGAACAGTACTGTCCTCTGCTTATTGCAGTCAGTGTCCATCAGTTAGAGAACCATGCAGATGTAATGGCTGATGAATTACACTTTATGATGCAAATGGCCCTGGGAGGAGCTGTGTCCTCTGTGTCCCAGATCTGCTCTCCTTTCTTTCTGTTTTTTAAATCTCATTTTCAATGTCTCACATGTAACATCTTGAGTTATTTTTATTGTTCTGGACCCTTTAGAGAAAAATTTCATTGTAGGTATAAAGAAACTTGCATGTCCAAATCACAAAAGAAGTTTAGTTCTTAAAAATAACAAGAAAATGGATGAAATATTTTTATTTATTTGTTTAGTTTAGTTCAGTTATAGGCAGGGAAATAATGCAAAACATTTCAGTAGACTACATGGTCCCAAAATCATTAAGGAAAAAAGTTTTTTGAATGTATCTCTAGTAATTAAATAAATACTTTAACTTATTAAAAGCTTATAATGTATATGACCTACCACCCATGTCTGAGAAGCTATTTCTTGTAGGCCTATCAGATGTAATGAGAAATTGACTAACTGAAAATGTACAGGAAGAATGAGACAGTAAAGTGGCTTCTTTTTGCTTAAATTGCCTGAGGACAAGATTTTTCATCATTTTCTCAAATCATTTTGATACTATTGATTCTTGGTAAGAAATCCAATATTCTTCCTTAGAAAAAGTTGGTACACAGAACCTACCTCTGGCTGAGGATGCTTTCCCATAAGTTCTTCCAGAGTCTGTGAAACATGTCACGCAGTTTACAGTGACCACCACTCAACATCAAGCCATTTAATTGTTTGAAAATACAAAAATATTAAAGGAAAATTCTCAGCAAGAGTTCAAAAATGGCATTTTCCTTCTGTATCTGTCTGTCTGCTTCCAGTACCATTTCTTTTTCCATCTTTCTTTCATATTGTTAGTGGATTGAACATAATTAGTAGTCTTTTTTTCCATAGTCCTGTCTGCATCATCTTAAAAATACATTTGTAAACAGCTAATTTTAATACACTGTTCTCTTCCTAACCTTATTTCTCATTTTTAATAAACTGTCTTTTTAATTAACGTTGAGTACCTTCTCCTTACAGTAAAATAGGTCACCATAAAATTTAAAAATCTTGTCACTAGTCTTGTGACTATTTAAAAGCAAAGTTTTACAATCTGCTAATTTTACTTTTCCAGAATTTGTTACACTATAGTTATTTCTCTCTATATTCTTTCTTTTATCCATACATAAGAGTGAATTTGTGATATTGGAGGTTTTTCAAGTACTATAAAATGCAGTGTGCTGTTTATCCCAAGGCTCCCTTGTCTATTACCTAATGTATGACTCCTAACTCAACACTTCCCAGGGGCAACTGTAAATTTCCATATCTTCCTGGGACACACGCTAGTTAATAGATGACTAACTATGAAAATACTTCTTTGATAATTAAAAATGTTTTCTCTGATTTTACTGTAAGTACTATGAGCTCATCCAACCCAAATTTTCCACAATCTGGTTTCAAAAGTCTACCGGAAAGTAATTCTCACCATGCACTCCCAGCTTGTTAGAAACTGTGGAGCAAATACATGACATCTAATAAAGCCATCTGGTGCCAGACTGTCTGTGACACCACCACACTGAGGCTCTATATGCTCGTGTCATCTAACCTGTGGATTCTGTCTCCCAGAGCTCCCGCAAGCTGACTTCTGGAGGACCTTGTCTGCCTGCCTTTTTTTCTGCATTGACTCTGAGCAAATCCAATTGATTTTTAAATTTTCTTAAACTATTGAACTATTTATGTCTTCCTTGAGCAACTTCTATTATTTCAGAAACCACAATTTAGCTTGTAATCCTACAAATTACAAATATTATATAATCATAATCATGGGGTTGGATGCCTAAAATTATTCTCTATAAATATCTCTTCAATTAAGTATATATAAGACAAAAGAAATCAGCAAATATTATACAGCTACTTATATGTTTTTGGTCCCTAGTACATTACATTATATACAGAAGGCAATGATACTATTGGACTAATTTTAAGTCAAGGATTACTTTCCCTTCACAACTAACTTCTAGTGGCAGGGCACAGACCAACAGCTTATTTCATCTGAGCAAAAACTACATTGTGTCATTTCCTGAGTGCTCAGCCAAAACAGCTCTCTACAGAGAGATGGTGACTCCCATCTGTATACTGTAATAGCAGAAGAGCTTGAAGGGTCTCTCTATTACTTTTTTATTATAGCTTTATGGTTTGGTTTCTTTTAAGATCTATTATGAAGCGCCTCCTGAAATGCAGAGATGAGCTGGAAAGAGAACGAGGGTTTTACTATTATTCTTTACCATTTGCATGCCAGTCACCATCAATATCTGAAAGTCTGGGTATTATAGTTACTCATAAAGAAGGTTATGATATCTCAAACATAGGTTTGCATTGAGTAGTCCTCCAGATGGGCAAGAAACATGCTGAGTAACAAGGATACCCATGGATACTTTACAGTGGTAGGTGTGGGGTTGTTCGAGAAGAAAGAAGAGTGAACAGCAGCACCAAGAGAAAAAGGAATAGCAGCAGAAAAGAGATTTGTAAAATTTTAGGAACAGAAAGAACAGGAAAAGAAAAGAATTTCGGTTAAGACCCATCTGATTTGTGTGACAGAAGCTCAAAGCAGTGAAAGATCTCACAAAAAGGTGGAGATTCATTGAAATAAAACCTAAAAGAATCAGGTCCCAGCTGACCTCAGAAAACTCATTTTTAAATAAATCCAATGGATCTATAGCCAATCATTTCATGTATTTGTCCCCTCAAAAACTAGGAGCTGAAGAGCCAGGCAGGGTGGCACATGTCTATAATCCCAGCACTTAAGAGGCTGAGGCAGGTGGATCGGTGCAAGTTCGAGACCAGCCTGGGCTACAAAAGTGAGCTCAAGGCCAGGCTGAACTGCATAGCAAGACCCTGTCTCAAAAAGACAAAAAAAAAAAAAAAACCTTAGGAGCTGTTAGAAAAGTCTGGATTATGTAAAACAAATTCTGACTGAGAAACAGTCTCAGATGTTGAGCTGAGCAATGTAGGACTCTAGACATAATGTCTATGTTTTTCTCACCAAATGTGAATTGAACCGAGTTGAGGCACTGGACGTATAAAAAATAGACTATTTTTTACAATAGTCTACTGCCTATTGAGGGGGTAAAGTGTGAAATGGATGAACCAAGAGGTTTTCAAAAGTTTGAAATTCAATGTCATTATTTTACATAAATTTTTCTTTCTTGTGTTTGAGTTTTGAAACAAAAGCTGTGGTGATCTTGTAGCCAGTATAGATTAGGTGGTCAGATTAGCCAATTGAATACCAGTAATGGTGCAAAGGTGGATCTCGATGTATGCTGAGGATGGAAATGAAAAGCTAGACACATGAATGAACTGAAGAAAACAGCCCCATGGATGGGTCACCATTGGGCAGGCTGTGCCCCTGAGGGTACACGAGGACAACAAGTCCAGGAAAGTACTGTCCCATGAAAAGGTTCCCTGTGTCAGTGTCATAGAATAAGGTTACATCCTGATTATAAATACTCAAACTCAGTAGCTGATTTTGTTGTGTGAGAACAAATGCTTTTTATCTATGGCTCATTTTTGAAAAAGACAAATTTTATCCCCATCAAACTCAGAGCCAAAGGAAAGTACACCCAAACTATTTCCTCAACAAACAGCACTTCTATTGTATGTGTCCCCTTTTACTAGCTATGAATGGAATTTCACCTTTGGCATTAAATGAATGTTTGTGTTTTCACTGTCCCCGGTGGTTTAATATTTACATAAGATATGAATTCTAAGTCAGCTGCTATTATGAAATAAATGGAACATCAATGTAGGGTTATACAGAAAGAAGACAATCCTTAGACAGATAATCTATATATACTAAAAGCTCATTTGACAATTACTCAAATTGTTTGTTCTAATGATGGATGGATCAGAATACATGGACAGCATATTCTTGCAGAGATTGGTACAATTCTATTGCCCTGACAGTTTCAATTCTATCTTCTACCTTAAAGATTATTGTTTTAGGTTTTATTGCTTTGGCTTCTATTGCCAGTCATTTGGAAGGGCCACTGGGAAAACTGTACTTATGTACATTATGATGAAAGTGAATTTCCTATGATAGCAGTACTAAAAAGAAAGTTATTTGGGGGAAGGAAAAGGGTCCATTCTATTTTGTGAGAACAGAAGTGTCACAAACATCATAAAACATATCCCTGAAAATTCATAATCAATCAATTGCTATAGTTAGAGTAAAAAGCTTACTGTGAACAAAAGATCATGGGCCATATTTTTAGAAAAAAAAGTATTGAATGTATACAAAAATTTCTTAATATTTTTCATGGCAACTGTGATGGTCTGCGTCTAGTTGTTCCCCCAAAGCCTCATGCTATCATGGGGTGGGTACTTCTAGAGTTTGAGACTAACTCATAATTCACTGGGATTTTGTGTTTTAGTACTGTTAGGATTATGGATTTTAGCACTGTTTGGGATTATGGCTGTGGCCTGAGGCAGATATCCTGAGGCAGAGAGCCTGAATGTAATATAAGAAAGAGAGAAACAGACTCTATTGCCTCTGTTCGGATTGTTGCTGTTCTGCCACCATGAACTGGATGCTCTCTGCCCTGTTCCCCTCAGTCTTGGGCCACAGCTGAACACTGACTGAAACCTCCAGTAACTGTGAGCTAATAAACCTTCCGTACCTTCACTGTGGGTGTTGGGTATTTGTCCCAGGAATGAGAGGACAGTAACTAAGACAGAGTTATACAGTTCCCTTTCAATATTTTATATCTGGGTTGGGGAAGAATTAAAAGTGTGTGCACTTTTGCTATAAAATATTGGGCAAGAATTAAACTTCCCTGTTGCAGTCAGCCAGGACACTGATGTATTCCTTATTCTGACTACATCATCACTGCAGAGAAGCTGATCGCTCTCTCAACTAGCCAAAGAAAACAAAAATAATGTTAAATATCTTACTCTTCTCCTCTTTCAGACTTCAAAACTGTAAATGAGGTGGATAAGATTCATAATAGAGCTTATCCCACCTGTCAGTATTGGACAAGCATAGACTTCCCTCTCCAAAGGTGAGCAAACAGGAAGTAGCTGAAAAGAGGATAAATCTAAAACATCTCATTAGATAGCTGGCGAGATAGCTCAGCAGATTAAAGCACCTGCTGAGGGAGATGCTTGAACCAGGGTTCAATCCCTGATGTGCTGTGCCAGCCCAACCCCCAGGGCATACTGAGATGGTAAATGAGACTTGACAGGGTGGTGCGCACCTGTAATCCCAGCACTTGGGAGGCTGAAAACAGGAGGATCACTATGAGTCCAATCTGTGTAGTGAGACCCTGTAATATATGTATATGTATGTGTATATATATATATATATATATATATATATATATATATATTGTCCCTTAGAAAAAGAACTTTAATCTCTAATTTCTCAAAATGATACTACATCTATATCTCTCTTATTATTATAAGCCATCATGGTGTGGCTATAAGTTCATGAGTCACTTACAAAACACTTCATGTGATTTCCCAGGCTGGGACTCAGGAGTAGCCCCACCAGTGAACAGAAGCAAGGTGTTTTAGTACTGAGGGGCCTAAGACAGCATTCTAGGTTCTCACTTTATGCTCTGAAAGTCCTGGGGGAGGGCAGGTAAACCACAAAACTGAAGGAATCTGGAAAATCTAAATCACTTCTTGAACACACCAGGTTTTGCTGAATAAGACATAAAACTTAAAGCACTGAAATTCTGAAGTTTGTCTAATAGCAGCATAGTTCAGGTATGAAAATAAAACAGATTCTAAATACTATTTCTATACTTTATAAAATCTATCATTACCAAAATACAGAGCATAACAAAAATGGTTATCAAGAAAGAATTAAAAACCTTTAGAGGTGAAAATGTTCAATAATGTGTAGGTAGAAGCAACAGATGCATAGAAAGTCAAGTTCCTAATCAGTTATTTTTTTCTAGTTGCAAAGATGCTACCGATGGAAGCCAATGCAAACTAAAACAGACCACTTAAAGTGGGGGGGTGGCTTGCCATGGAAAATCTCTTCTCCAATACTAAGTAGAATAATATACAGTTTCTTGAGAAAGAGAAACTATGACTAAGAGCTTTATAAATATTCAAACTATTTGCATGACAATAAAAAACTCAGATTTATAATAGCTGTTAAATGAAAAACTTTAGACAAAGGAAATTTAGCAACTTTTGTTTGAGCAAGGATCACCAGATCAGTTGGGCAAGACTCAAGAGAAGAGAGTCAGAGAGGTTTGTATCATAATGTTATGGACAATGAATGAAGTTTCACAGGCTGGAGTGAAATTAAGACAAAAAAAAAAAAAAAAAGATGTATCAGATGACAAGGCCTTCTATCGAGAATATATAAAGAACTAAAAAACATTAGAGCCTCAAAATTTAAAGACCCAATCCAAAGATGGGAATCTGAGATGAATACACACTTCTCAGAGGAAGAAATACAAGAGGCAAATAACTACATTAAAAAACGCTCCACATTAACAGCCATTTGAGAAGTGCAAATTAAAATGATGTTGAGATAACATCTCACTCCAGAAAGAATGGGTATCATAAAGAAATCAACCAACAACAAATGTTGGAGAGGCTGTGGGAAAAAAATGAACCTTTCTCCACTGCTGCTAGAATGCAGACTAGTGCAACCATTATAGAAATCAGTGTGGAGACTCCTCAAACAAGTAGGACTGGAAATCCAATTCAATCCAACTATCCCACTACTGGGAATTTTCCCCAAAAAAACTGAAATCATCATATCCTAGTGATAAATGTGTGCCCATGTTTGTAGGAGCATAATTTATGGTAACCAAGTTGGAAACAACCAAAATGCCTGTCACCTAAGGAATGGATGAAAAAGATGCAGTATTTTTATATAATGGAGTATTACTCAGCTATAAAGAAAACAAACTTGAAGCCTAAGTAAGTGGATGAAACTTGAGGATATACTCATAAGTGAAATAAACCAGACCCACATGTGTAAATATCTTATTGCCTTCCTAGTGTAAGAGCTCAAAAGAAGAAATAAAAATTTAAAGATGTAACAGACACAGTTAAATGGAAAGAAACAGAACTTAAGGATTAAACAACAAAGAGAAAGGAGAAAAGTTAGGAAATAAGGTAGGGTCAAAATCATACATGTATATATACAGATTGGATGAGGTAATAGTCCTATGAGTTTCCATGAGGTTTTTGAAAATAGCAGCTAAGGGATACAATTGTCATCTTGACTAACTCTCTCCATTGTTATCTGCAAACTAAGCAACCATATTGAGGATAGCAATGTGTAATACTATAACTATGCTTGAAATACCTGTCATCTTGGTCTTTTAAATATGTAATATTTAGAATGTAACATATAATAATACCATGTCAATTATTGATATACTCTATTTAAAGTAATTTTTAAAGGTGATAAAAGAAATTAAGAGTCAAGAACAAAACTTTAAAATGTCTTGAAAGCAGGTAGTAATATTTAATCATATGTCCCATCTTGCATAACTCTATCTGTTAATCTGAGCAACATATTTGACCATAAAAATAGATAACATATCCATCAATGTTTATCAGCTATTCTTGTTTTAAAAATCTGTAACATATGCATTATGTTATCCTGTTTTTTCTTTGCTTTTGTTTTACTATAATATATATATATATTAAAAAGGTGAGTTGGTAGTTTCTGACTGGCTGAAGCATCTAGTTTCATTCTGCTATTTACATTGTGATTCAGTTTGCTGACATAAGACCAGGGACCTGCCAGCATAATAGCCTCACAATTTAACAAAAAATAGCTTTACACAAAAACATACATTGCATAGGTCTTCTTTCTTCAAAACTTTTTCTCACAAAGGAGTACTAGGATTCAAATATGCTCCCTACTCATTGAATATGCAATAATCCTGTACCCAGGCATGGTGGTGATGCTTGCAATTGCAATAATTTCGAAAGCTGAAGCAGGGGAATTGCAAGTTCAAACACATCCTGGGCAACTTAGTGACTTAGTGAGACCTTGTATAAACATAAAAAATGAAAAGGCCTGGAAGTGTAGCTGAGTGGATCCAATCCAGAGTACTACAATATTTAATTAATTATCATTTTGAATCTGTAAACTAATACTTACTATATCTCTAGTACTTTCATAAATACTTGGGTCATATGTTTGATAGATATTTGCTTAAATATCAAGAGGATTAAAATTATTGAAAAATTATTGAAACTAAGAAATCAACAGATGCATCATAGTATATAAGAGATGGTGAGAAACAAATCGTAAAATGATTACATCTTCAAAAGAGGAAATAATATGTTTAAAACATCACACATATCTATCCTTTTTAAAAAGAAGATGAAGTAATTATGCTATTCTAAGATAAACAACAGCTCTTAGGACTCTATTTGCCTCAAAAAAGATACTCAAGTACATTCTTTAGGATAAATGAAAAGATATTAGAGAATAACTTAAAGCCAAATAAAAATAAATAAATGGTCAAAGATAACTATATAGGTAAATGTGAAAATAAATAAATTGAATATAAGTCAATTAAAAATAAAGAAATTTATTAATTTATAACTCCTCTTGTTTATTATATGTCTAGAACAAAAATGTCTTCAATAGATATTGGACTAAGGATTAACTAAAATGACCAACGGGGATTTATACCAGGAAGGGTAGTTCAGTGGAGAAATAATAGCTCAGTATAAAAAATAAATCATTGGAAAACACCACATTAATAGAACAAGTTATAAATTGAGAAGAAAAACCATCTCTATTCTCAAAAGACATGACTTCATATGGGAAAAATGCAAAACAATTCATACACACACACACACACACAAATCAGCAAATAATTTTATTGCTAATAAGAAAATTCAGCAAATTTTCAAGCTCTAGGATCAACTACAAAAATAATTTGTGTTTCTACAGAGTAGTAAAGAGCAATACAAAGAAAATACTCCATAGTAGTATCCAACAGAATAAAATTTCTAAGATTAATTTTACCAAGGAAATAAAATATCTGTTCACAGAAATCTATAAAATATTGCTCAAGAAAGGCAGAGAATACTTAAACAAAAATGGAACCATACCACAAATTTGAAGATTAGAAGATCAAACACTGTTAAAATGTCAAAGCAACGGACAGTTTAAGTGGTCATTCTATCAAAATTCCAGTAACTTTCAGGAGGGAGGGAATGGAAAAGCCAATCTTCAATTCATGTGAATTACAA
The DNA here is from genome assembly GCA_004027025.1 of Myocastor coypus. Classification (NCBI taxonomy): domain Eukaryota; kingdom Metazoa; phylum Chordata; class Mammalia; order Rodentia; family Myocastoridae; genus Myocastor; species Myocastor coypus. The sequence goes on along the minus strand of PVJA010001105.1, from coordinate 85,655 downwards.
ACGTCATTAAATATCCAAAGTTATCTAGAAAAACAATTAAGTTGGAGAATCTGTACTTCCCAGTTCCAAAATATACTACAAAACTATAGGAATCAAATAAAAAATACTATATAGACTTCAAATTAAAGTAAATTCTGTCACTTGTGAAAAACACAAATGGAATTACAGGACAATATTCACAGCAAAAATAAGCCAGACATAGAAACGCAAATACTGTATTATCTCATTTTTAAGTACAATCAAAAAAAAAAAAGTTGATCTCATAAAAATAGAGGAAAAACAAGTCATGAGAGCCTTGCTTAAGTCCTACCCTGTCCACCTCACTGTCATTAGAATTTTATTGACCTGTGCCCCATCCAACTTCCACCACTGTTGACTCCTGGTAATCATTAAGAGATTTAAACATGCCAAAATGAAGGAGCAAAAGGCAACTTCAGTCCTGCAGCCCACCCAGAAAATGTCCAAGAGACAAGGACATAGAACTTGAAAGTCACACATCAGAAATTTCTGAAATGATAGCAATTGAAATGAAGATACAAAGTCCATCTCATTATAGAAGAAATCAGGTCAGAAACAATCTCTTAGGTAAAAAAACACGTGAAAATATTTATGAAATATTTTAAAAGACACACATTTTAAAAATACAAGAGAATAGAAAATGATGGCTACATTGAACAAACACTATAAGAAAGAATTTAAATGCATGAAACAAATTCAGACAGATATCTAAGGAATTAAGAATGCCACTGAAAGGCCAGCCTGATAGGTCAGTGGACTAAAGCACCTGCTTAGGCAGAGCACAAGGGCCAGGAATCAATTCCTGGCCTGCTGTGCTGGCCCCATCCCTTAGGTGCACTGAGGTAGTGATTGAGACTGGGTGTGGTGGCATGTTCCTATAATCCCAGTGCTTTAGAGGCTGAAAACAGGAGAATTACTATGAGTCCCATCTACATAGTGAGATCCTATGTAGACTCATGTAGAATCAACATGTCCTAAACACAGAAAAAAAAAAAAAAAAGAATGCCATTGAAAGCTAGCAAAACCACTTGAATGAAACTGAAGATAGACTTTCAGACCTTCAAGGTATCCATGCACCTAATGAATGTGAAAGGAAACATGTCTTAAAACTAATAAGGAACCAGGAAATATCAATTTAACAGTTCAGGACTCAGTACAAATGACATAAAAAGACTATTTGCACAAGTAGCAGCAGAAAATTTCCCAAGCATAGGAAAAGAATATGATGTACAGTTATGTGAGGCATATACAACTCTAATAAAAACAGGCAAAAATAAGTTCATAGCTACACATAATAATCAAGATCCAAAAATTCAGCAAAAAGGCATCCTAATAGCTCAGTGGATTGAAACACCTGCAAGCAGGCACAGGGGCTGCGTGTTTGATCCTTAGGCCTTCTGTGAGGACCCCAACCCCAGGATATGCTGAGATGGCAATTGAGACCTAGCATGGTGGCATGGGCCTATAATCTCAGCTCTTGGGAGGCTGTAAACAGGAAGATCACTATGAGTTCAGTCTAGTAGTGAGACCCTGAACATCCTGTAGATCCTTTCCTAAAATACAAAAAAATAATAATAATAATAATAATAATATTAATAATAATAATAATAATAATAATAATAATAAAATAAAATAAAATAAAATAAAGGCACAAAACACAGAATATTAAAAGTTGTTAGAAAAAAGAAATTGAAAGCCGGGCATGGTGGCACATGCCTGTAATCTTAGCACTTAGGAGGCTGAGGCAGGAGGATCAGTGCAAGTTCGAGATCAGCCTGGGCTACAAAAGTGAGCTCAAGGCTAGCCTGAACTGCATAGTGAGACCCTGTCTCAAAAAGACAAAGAAAAAAAAAAAAAAAAAGAAAAGAAAGAAATTGATCACCTATAATGGAAAGTCCATCAGAATGGACTGATTTCTCAACACAAACCATCAAATTCAAAAGAACTTGAAATGAAGTATTTCAGGTCCTCAAAGAAAATAGCTTTCAATCCAAATTATGTGCCCTGTAAAACTATCTACCAAATTTCATGGTGAGATAAGAGACTTCCATTACAAAGATCAACTGAAGAAATTCATGACCACCTAACCAATCCTACAAAGAGTATTGACAGATTTTCTAGAAAGAGAGAGAAACAACAACAACTTCAAGAAGAACAGTGGAAAGAAACCAACAAGCAGAGAAAGCAATTAAACAGAGGATAAAAAGAAAAAAAAAGAAAGAAAACAATATGCTGCATACAAGACACACATTTAACTGAAAAGAAAATTCACAGACTGAAGGTCAAAGGATAAGAAACAAAATCAGATACTGCAAGAACAAAGAAAAAAAAAAAAAAAAACAAGAGTTGGTTGCTGACAATATCAACTTCAAACCAAAAATGATTGGAAGAGATAAACAAGGTCAGTACATATCTATTAAGCAAAAACTGCAAGACAAAGAGATACCAATCATAAATACATATGCACCCAATATAGGAGCACCCAATTACATAAGACAAATTTTAACTGGCATGAAAAACCAAATGAACTGTAATATAATTATAATGGGAGACTTTTTAACTACCCACTGTCACAAAAAGATCGATCAATTAGGCAAAAAAAAAAAAAAAAAAAATCAGTAAAGATATAATAGAACTAAATTAAACTTACGAAGAAATGGGCTTATTGGACCCGTGGAGAGTGTGCCACCCAGCAACATCAGAATACACATTGTTCTCTGAGAAGAGCACACATGAGACATCTTCCAAATTAGGCCATCCATTAGCAATAGAGCGTGCTTAAGTAAATGCAAAGGAACTGAAATTATCACATGTATACTATGTGACCATAGTGTAACAAAACTTGAAACTATTAACAAAACAAATCATAAACGCACCAAAAACATGAAAATTAAATAACAACCCCCTAAGCAGTGAGTCACAGAAGAAATTAAAGAAAAAAATTAAGTAACATGTATAATCAAATGAAAATGCAGATACAACTTACCAGAACCTGTGGGATAGAGTAAAAGTTGTTTTAAGAGGGAAATTCATAGCAGTACACTTGCACATTAGGAAAACAGAATTAGCCCAAGTAAGTAATCTTATCCTGCACCTCAGTCTCCTAGAAAAAGAAGAGCAAGTCTAGCTGAAAGCCCCAAGAAGGCAGGAAATTATAAAGATCAGAGCAGAAATTGATGCAATGGAGATGAGGAAGGCAATACAAACAATGACTGAATCAAAGAGTTTGTTCTATGAAAGAATAAATAAAATTGATAAGTTCCTACCAAGCCTTCTAAGAGAAATGAAAAGGAAAAACTCAAATTCATGCAGTAAGTGATTAAAATCACTATGGAACCAATGCAAACTCAGAAGATCATCAATGCCTACTTCCAAAATTTTTACTCTCTGGATGAAGACAGAGAACAAATGGGAAGCTTCCTACGTGCATATCAATTGTCAAAGCTGAGTGGAGAAGACACAAAAAGTAATATCACAAAAAATAACAAGCTAGTGAGATGATGGATATGTTAATTAGCTTGATCAAATCTTTCTGGAATATATAAATAAATTAATAATTAAATTGTAGCCCAAAATATGCATAAGTATTATCTAAATATTATTTAAAATGAATAAATAAATATTAATAAAATTTTAAAGTATGAAATCAGTATTGGGATAGACATACACCAACAGAATATAATTCAGAGTCCAGAATTAGACTCATACAGCTATGGCAAATTGATTTTTTCAAAAAAGATGTTAAGATTGCTCAAAAGAGAGAGAGAATAGTTTTTCAGCAAATGATGATAGAATAAATGGACGTCCATATGTAAAAGAATGAAATTAGAATCCATCTTTGAATGGTTTCATACCATGTACAAAATTTCATTCAAAATGGAGCACTAGCCCAATTGTAAGGTCTAACACCATAATACTCTAAGATGAAAATATAGGTGATGATCGTATATTTGTCAATAGATTTTTAGACAGGGTAACCCAAAAATAAATTGTAAAAGAAAAAATGTAAGTTACACTTTATTAAAGTTGAAATCTTCTGTGCATGAAAAAATTGTGAAGAAAATACAAAGAAAACTCATAAAATGGATGATACACTCACAAAACATATGTCTAATAAATATCTAGGTGCTCTCGTCTCTGACCCTAACCATGTCTTCTCACAAGACTTTCAGAATCAAGCAATTCCTGACCAAGAAGCAAAAGCACAATTTCCCATTCCTCAGTGGACTTGGATGAAGAGAGGTTATAAAATCAGGTGCAACTCCAAGAGGAGACAGTGGAGGAGGACCAAGCTAGGGCTATAAGGAGTTGTACATGAGCTGCAGCACGTTTACCCACAAGACGATGTCCTCTTTTAATATGGTCGAGACAATACCGAATCAAGTTTCTAAAATAACCTTTGCCTAGGCAGTGGAATACACTTAATCAGGAATCTTATTTTTTTCTGTGATCAGTACTATTGAATCAATAAATTTTTGAAGCCTTAAAAAGCATACTTAAACATCTAGCTTCTAAAATTCATAAGGAATTCCTATAATTCAACAACAAAATGATTAATAACTGAATTAAAAATTGATTAAATTATTTAATTAGTAATACCTCCAAAGAATATATATCAAAAATCACATGAAATTGACTTACCATATCCCCAGATGGTTATAACAAAAAAATAAAAATGTATAATAACAGGTGTGGTTTGATTGTAGAAAAATTGGAACCCTCCCTCATGCTTTGCTGTGTGAATATAAAATGGCACAGTCACTTGAAAAAGCTTGACAGTTCTCTAAAACATGAAACATAGAATTACCATATAGTCCATCAATTTCACTCCTTTTTCTAGATATAGAACCAAAGTAATTTAAAATGAGTACTTAAGAAATATATGTATTAGGATGTTCTTAGCATCACTACTGACAATATATAAAATGATAGTCAAACGCTGAAAACCCAAATATTCCAAATTACCAATGGAATAGAACTTAGGGTCCAGCAACAGAAATTCAATTATGGCACAGTTGTCACTTGGTACCATGGAGTATTGGCTCCAAACATTCCTCCTCCCAACACCAAACACTACAGAGGCCCTTTATATAAAATTGCGCACTATTCGTAGTACCCTGTTTCCTCCTGTATACTTTAAGTCCACTATAGATTACTATAATACATAATACAATGTAAATGCTAGTGAATTATTATTGTAGTCTGTAGTTTAGGAAATAATGATGAGAAAAAGTCAATGTGTATTCAATGTAGATGTGATTTTCTTTATTATTATTATTACTATTTTCTATCTGTGGTTGGATCTACACGGTTGCAGGGATGGAAGCCCAACTATATATACATACACTGGAGTACTACTTGACTATATAAAGAAATAAAATACAGAGCCGGGCGTGGTGGCGCAGGCCTGTAATCCCAGCACTCGGGAGGCTGAGGCAGGAGGATTGGTGTGAGTTCGAGACCAGCATGGGCTACCGAAGTGAGCTCAAGGTCAGCCAGAACTGCACAACAAGACCCTGTCTCAAAAAATAATAATGAAAAAAAGAAATAAAATACAGATTCATTATCCAGTGTGGAGGAATCTCACAAACATTGTGCTATGTGCAAAATTTCAGATATAAAAGGTCACAGGCTGTTGCATTCCATTCAAATGAAATATCCAGGCTAGGTAAATGCATAGGAATGATTGGTGGTGGTGTACACTGTAATCCCAGCCCACTTGGGAGGCTGACACAGGAGGATCCCCAAGACTTCGAGACTAGACTAGGCTACATATGATAAGACCCTATCTCAAATAAAAAAGGGAGGAAAAGAAGAAAATGTAAGTTAGATTGATGATTGGAATGAGGGAAAGAGAAGAGATTAACTATTTCAGAAGTACGAATTTTATTCTAGGATGATGAAAATATTTTGGTATTATGCAGTGGTAATCATCACCTAATACTATGAATGTATTGCACTAATTTGTCCCCCCAAGAAAATAGTTAACTTTATGTGCTATGAACATCCCTTCAACTAATCAGAAAAAGCAGCAAAATTCTCTGTCAGTAAGTTTGGCTTCAATCTATGCTTCGTATCTTCCACAGACTCGCAAAGGTAACTCACCCTTTTCACTATGTATCTTCAGAGCTGATTCAAAGGGTCAAAGGATTGTCAAGGCTAATGCATGGTAAGGGATTAAAATGAATCCACCGGGGCTCTAGTAGGAATTCTAATGAAATAAAGCATTTATTGAGCCATTCTTTTCCTCCTTGAGACACGGGGAGAAGAACTGATTTCCCTCAGAGCTCTTTACCTACCTTTTTGCTGTGCTCAGGGCATCATTCTTACTATATTCAGTTTGAAGAGATAAAACTAGTAACAAAGAAAAATTGGAAGAAGCTGATCAGTCGAAGCTCCTTTCTAGCTGAGTCCATCCATTTCAACAGCGTAGGCAATCTCCATTCCTGGTGGGTGAGCAGCAGAAAAGAATTGGATACTGAAAAGGTGAGGGAAAACATAAAGCAAAATATTTTTTCTCAATGAATGACGTCCTTCTTCCTTGGACTCATGCCTCTGCAGATCAAAACTAAATGAACAACTTGTGGGTTGGGACAAGGGATGGGAGGGGGTGAATAAAATGTACCCTTGAATGAATCCTTTTTCCACTTCTCTCCCAAAGCCAGGGCTTTCCATTTCGAATATAAATGTTTTCCTTAAAACTTTCAATAATTATGGATGTAAAGAAGAGCTCTTTTTTTTTTTTTTTTTTTTTTTTTTCCACAGTGGGGCTTCTTATCTGGACTGACCTATATAGCTCCTTCCAAAAGGAATGGGGGCCCCAGTTCTCAGAATTTGAGAAAAGAATGCGTTAACATGAGGGTGGGAGTGGGCGAGAGGAAGCTAAAAATGTGTGCAGATGGTTTAACATGCAAATGTCCACACTTGCTTTTAGGTGGGGGATCAAGGTTTGGCTATTTTCAACTCCTGTTCCACTCCCCCTCTCTTCCCATCCCAGTCTAGTTTCAAGAGGATTGTAGATGTGACAAGGGCTTTGTGCTTGGAATTCAGGCGCATGAAAGGGCCAAGGAGACCCAGTTGAGGGAACAAACTTTTGGGGGTCAGTGGGGTCACTTTAGAATAAATGTGTGGCATTGTTGGTATTAAGGACATGCTCTCAGCGGGGTGTCTAGAGCTGGGCATACAACTCCCAGGCCTGTTTATTCAACACTGGAATACCTAAGGACCGGTCTTGGGGAGAGAAGGGAAACTTCATTGCAAAGGCCTGCATCTTCCAGTATCGGAACGTTCCCTAGAAGTACAAAGACCTGCTTTTTTTCTAATTATAGAGAAGAAAGTGCCTGTGCATAACCCAAAATTAATTGATTAATTAAGCAGTGCATTATTAGAAGAGCTTCCCGTAGAATTGTTTTTTCTTTCGCCCTTACTCTCACTTTTTCCCCCTTTAGACATGGACAATCCAGGTCATTGAAAGCCTAAGATAGAAACAGTTTCTTAACAGTGTTTGAAAACAGCTTTTGTTTCCATGGAACTAGCACAGGCCCTCCGTGGTTTCCTTCCAGGAAACATTTGCCCACCTCAGAGGCTTTTCTCCCCCCTTTTTCTGGTGAAAATTAAATGAAAGAAAGTGCTTAATACAGTCTGAGCACATAGTTAGAGTTAAATAAATATTAGTTGTTGTTAGGATGTATTGCTCGTACGTTACTCAGTCATGAAGAGGTCAGGAAGAAGGACAGAAGCTGCAGGCAGAGGCTGTCCCCAAGGAGGTGAAAATCAGATTAGAGAGGAAGGGAAGGCGGTCACTGAGGTCACTGCTGGAGATGTCATCCTTCAGGCAATTTTGCGGGGCAGGGGGCATTTCCAAATTCAGAGTTAAAGAGTAGCTCAAAAGATGAAAAAGAAATAAATTTACCTATAGGCACTCCCATTCTGAATTTTTTAGAAGCCCTGTGAATCTGCCTGGGTCTGGCTCAAGGCAACAAGGCTAGGATACATAAAAGATTAAAGAATGTAAGTGCTGAATGATGTCTTTAGACTGCCAGAACTTTGGGGCACCAGTGGAGAAGGCAGACAAGATTAATATGCAAAAATACCCACTCTGAAACAAGGAAAAGGAAAAGAGGACATCATGCAATTGGTTAGATAAGAGGAGAAATGAACACGGGCTCACACTGTCAGGACGTCTTCCTGGGAAGGGGCCGCCTTGTGATGGAAAAAACTGGAAACGGAGAGAATGGTGCGAGGTCATGGTAGAGTTGGCATTTGAGTTTGGAAAAGCAAATTGCCAGGAAATTGAATTCAGGGGAGGAGAGAATGGACTGACGTGTGAAGAATGCGCCAGCAGAGAAATCAGCTGGAAACCTAAGGCCGTAATCGACATAGTAAGTGCAGGTCACAGTATGGCATGTGTGTTTACAGATTCGAGAAATCATAGTATTGGTGACGAAAGAGAAGAAACCCAGTGAAAGTTCAAGAAAACATACCATAAATGACAGAGTGAGAGCTATTGATGACTTGCTGGTCCTCTCACCCTTTGTCCCATCACCTAACAATCCAGGTGGGAGCATCTCTCATGTACAAGTGCCCAGAGACCTGTGTAAGGGATCTAGAAGCATGTATGGAAAGTCACACTTGGGAGGCAACCTAAATGTCCACCAATAGGGGACTGATAAGTGGCAAGGCTGGTGCTCATTGGCTAGTGTGAGCTAGAGCATGGGTGGGGCTAAGTAATGCTGGGCTTCAAGTTGGCCTTGAGCCTAGGTTGTTTCTGCGTGCATAGTTTTATTAGTGCACGAGCGCGTGCACGCATGCACACACACACACACACACACACACACACTCAAAAAAAAAAAAAAACCCACATAGGTGAGTACTTGGAAAAGCAAAATTTTGGAAATACGCCTATATCAAACATAAAAATAGTTTAATTCAACTCAGGTAGATTTAGAGTTGAGAAATACTTAGTGAGTAGTACTTCACAGAAAAGGGATCTATCATAGTGGCTGGAAAAAAGAACTTATGTGGTTTGAGTGGTGGGATTAAAGTCAATTATTCATAAAGATAGGGAGTATAGTAGTGGCTATTTATAAGACTTCTTGGAAAAAGCAAAATAAATGTTTCCATCCATTCCTGTGTTCTTTGACTGAGATGGGCCCGGAAGGCATGGAGGAGGGGAATACCAGTCCCTCAGTTTTCTGCCTGCAGAGCACTGGGATACTCTTTCATGGCTCCTCCCTAAGGTGACAGGAAGAGCCACATGACAGATGTAGTAAGGACTCACATGAGCAATGGGAGGTCAGCTGATTTCACCTTGCGGAGAGATTTGGAGAATAGGTTAGTAGCACACAGTAAAAAATTAACTATAAGGAAGTGGAGTTGAAATGGTGTGCATAGAGAGGAATAAACGAGTCTTGCCTGTCCAAGCACAGAATGCAGTTTACAGACTTGCTGTCTTTTCACTGGCTTGGTTATAGTCACCCTCAGTAATAAGTTCCTATAGTTTCTGCATCAGTGTTGTCTCTCCCGATGCCATCATTACAATGAAAGAAAAAAACTAGAAAGGAGGGTGAGCAAATGAATTCAGGGGCCACAGGACAGGTCACTGGAAGTGACGGAGCCTAAGTCAGACCTTAGCCTTAATGCTCCCTGATGGAGGAAACTGAATCTCAGACAACATTATATCTTACTTAGCTTAAGGCCTGGCCTGCATGAGGAGCTGACTGAATGAGGGAGAAGAAATTTAAAAGGTTTTGTCCCCAAAATGAACAAAATAAGAAGGTGACACTGCCTGAACAACTGAAGCAGTTCTATCAAGTGATAGCTCCCAAACAGCCATGTGACTAAATAAGAACCCAGAATCAAACCCGGAGTCAAATAAGAACTCTTCCCAGCCATTGGCCCGTGAGATGGCTAAGTGGTCTAAGGCACCAGCTTAAGAGGGTTTAGCCAACTGCAGGGACCGTGGTTAGATCCCCGGCACCACATGCTGTGCCAGCTCCACCCCCAGGGCAGGCTGAGCCAGCCATTTTATATATATGAAGAACTCTTCCAAGCCATAGAAAGATAGTGGAGAGGGACCATACCCATGCTCTTGGTTGGAGAGGTTGAGGTGGGAGCAAAAGTAAAAAGGCATAGCACAGAAGGCTGCCCAGCTCCTGATGTTGAAAGAGACCATGTAGCTGCCTCTGTTCAACATGCTGGGCCAACAAATAAATTCTCAGTGTCAGTGGGTAAATAAATCCTACAACACCTATGGTGCTTAATTTGAATTGTCATGCCTGTAATGCCTTCACAGAGGCATCAGTTTGTTCAGTTGCTTCACAAAGATCGATCGTAATTCCATGGGCCAGGAAAGGGTATTAGTAATCCAAGACAAATAAGGTCCAAATACCTATTGAGAAGTGAAAGTACCTAGATAGGCAGTGTGGAATTGCTCTAATCCTAGTGCTCTCAGGACCCCAAGAGCGCAATGACAGGCAGTCGTGCCAGTCACTGGGCATCCCATCCTTTCTTCCTTTGTTGGTTATGTTGACGGTGATGCTGCCTCTATGTCACTATGGTGACAAGCAACGACACAGTGGGAGTCTCTCTGTCTCTCTCTCTCTCTGTCTCTCTGTCTCTGTCTCTGTCTCTGTCTCTCTCTCTCTCTCTCTCTCTCTCTCTCTCTCTCTCTCTCTTAAAATTCTTCTAATACATGAAACCTTGGCTGAAAACCCAGAAAGAAGGCAGCACTACAATGTGCAGAGTAACCCTGAGCTAACAGCATAGCTACTGAGGCCCATGCAAATCCAAGCCCATGATTCATGATGGTACTATAAGCAAGAGGAGACCTCCACTGCATGGATGTTGACTTCAAACAAAAATCTTTACTTACCTAAAAACTGACCAGAAGGGTGGTCAATGTGGAATGTGTCAGATGTCACTGACATAGACTGACAACAGGAAATTTAAAATCAAGAATGTCTATCCAGGGTTGTAGGTGACAGTGTCACTTAATGGAAGAGAAATGGTGTTACATTTTGAGAGCTTTCAGGGTTTTCCCTTCAGTATATAAGTAGAGAGGTCTCATTGTATGCAAAAGATTAAGGCCCCTACAGAAAGGAACATTTGTTTAACCAACAGGTAAATTGGTGTTTACCTGGACTAGATGTAGGTCTGTCTTCACTATGAAGTGAAGTTTTCATATAGCTTAGCATGTCTGGGCAGCAATACCCACTTGCAAAGCCTGAAAACTACTCAAATGTATGAGTAACTTTCATCTTTTCCATTAGCCATGGGTTATCTTTTTCCATTGGTTACTGAACTTTTATCAAGTAACACTTGGTTTTTGCCTAAGTAGAACTTACGGGTAGAGTACTTTCTTTGTAATTTTTTCATGTTTGAGAATGATTAATCTTTGCCTCCATTCTTGGCCAACTTAGCTGGCCTATACTATTACATCATACCTCTTTAGACTTATAAATATCATTGCTATTGAATATTATTTGTGGAGAAACCTGAGTCCTACTTGATTCTTTTTCCTAGCTATATTTTTCCTAGTTTTGCTTTTTTCACATTAAATTTCATTACCATAACTTGAATATGTCTAGTGTTGACCACAGATATGTTTTTTACCAAAAAAGATTTCTTTAATATGGAATTTCACTTCTTTTTTCCTTTTATTAATATTAATGAGAAAGAAATAGCAATGAAACAGTTGCAAAACAATTTAGTAGGAGAGTTATAACGATTAATACATTGCATATTGTTGTCTTCATAGTACTTGTTCAGAGTGAAAGATGTAGACATGATATCGTGTCTAAACATTATTGGTAAAAATTTTTCTGCTCACTGAACAAAGAGAAAGCAGTTCTATATGTAGTCCAATAGTCCATAATAGTAGTTGGTTATCTGTACAACTGATAATATCGGAGGCTGTTGCTTGAGCCTTTTATAGCTCAGCATATTAATATGGGTTTACTTTTTATGCTTCATGGTTAGACTTTTCTACTGGATGATTAAGAACAACAAAAAGCAAGACCTATATAACAAAAAAATGTAACTTTTGTATCTGACAAGATCAGTCAAATCCTCTCAGGATTTACCCTGAAACTAGGTATAGCATTTTGTAGATCTTTTGTCAGTGTCAGCCATCTGGATGAGTCATGGCCATTGTGTGACCAATTTGCTCTCTGTGAAAGCCCGAAAGAATATTTTCTCTGTAGGTGACTCTCCTTAGGAATTTCTTTATTTAGTGAAGTTTTCATTTATTTTATTTTTAGGTACATTTTCTTCTTTCACTTTACGTCTGTACTGTGAGAATAGCAATGACCCATTCCCACTCGGGGATCCAAGAAGAATAACATTGTGTGTGGCCTTGTCATCTAAGGCTTTGATGAAGGGTGGGCTGCAGGACAGGGTGAATAAGCCATCTGTCTCCTGTCTGTCAGAGGCTGTCTCAAAATAGAATCTTTTACTATGAATCTACACCTAGTGACTGATACAAGAAATAAGCCAAAGAAACAGAATGCTAGAACTGATGTAGAAGCAAAAGTCATTTTGTAGAAACTTATGCTACGGTTGAGACCCTCTTCTGTCAAGTTAAAACAAATGTAGACAATAGGAGTCTTTCTTCCATCAATTCTAACAATAAATCCTTTAAGACTGAAAAGTAACGTTGTAATATTGACCTTGTCTACTACCATATTACTATATGAGTATCCAGTGTGGACCTTACTATCCATTATAAATCCCTAATATTTGCTTAAAAAGTAATAAAGTTGAACTAGTAAAGAAAAATATCATCTTCTATCTCCAGGAAGACTGCATAGCCATTTCCCATACCACACTCACTGTTATCTGAATCAGTGTTTTTTGTAAGGGTGAAGCTGTAGTGACTCCTCAAGATTCTTCAGTTTCAGAAAATCCTAAAGAGTCATTACTGGTAGAAAGAGACATCCTGGTAGATCCAGGGTAGTGCAGGTTGGTGGAGAGGTACAGAGTGTTAGAGTGTATATGACAGCTGCATTTGCCCTGCGGCTTTGCTTTCTGGGTGGCCTTGAACATGCACCTCAAACTTTTCTAAGCCTTGATGCTCTTACCTGAAAAATTGTGAACTGATAACTGAGATTGTTGTGGCCAAGAATGTAACAAGCATTTGGTCCATGGTGTCTATTATTTGTGAGCTTGGAATACCCATTTTGGTCACCTTCTGCTTACCCAGTACCTCTAGTGCTATGTTTGTTACTTAGTGTGCAATGAGAAGGGGAGGGCAGTAACCTAGATGTCTGAAAAGTTATGTGTACTATGATTCCTTCCTACCTCACTCTCGCCACTGCTCCCTGACATCTGGTTAGCTGCATCAGTTGTATCACAAGTGTAAGGTATAAAGCAGAGAAAACAAAATTGTTCATTCTACCAAATGGTAGAAGGTCGCCTTCTTATAAAAGACATGAAAAGTACTTGTTAAAATTTTCCTCCTAGAAGATCTAATTACTTCAATGAGTGCAGACCTCATCCTGGGGTCCAAAGATTTTTACAATCTCTTTAGACTGATTCACTATGATACATTCACTCAGTCCTTTAAAATCAGTTTCCAGATTTGAATAGCTCTGAATTTCAGTTCCTTGTTTATGATTTTCTCATGCTCTGGAGGTGACCGTGCTCCAGAAATAGTTTCTTATCAGAGCCCACTTTGGTGAGGGGCCCACAGCATTTGAAGACACCAGCCAAGGCAGGTAACCTGTGCTCATCAGGCAGGTGGACCACATGGTCTTTATGTTCAAGAAGAAGCCGATGCAGCTGACAGATATCTAAACCTTAGGTGAACACCAGTTGCAACTTAAAGCTTGTTTCAGAGAATTCCTAGAGGCATTGTTTATAGAGAAAGAAACTGTGTTGGTCCATGGTAGGTTCAGGTGCATAATGGTGGCCTCCACTGGCTGCAAAGATGTTTGGTTTCCTCTCGCATTCATCATTTTTCTGTCTCTGGAACAAAGTATCTCAACACTGAGAACTTAAAGAATGAAACATTTATTTTGGCTCATCATTTCAGAGGGTTAATTCTGCAATTGACTGGCTCAAAAGTAGAAAGGACATGATGGAAAAGTATGATAAAAGGAAGCTATTTGGGCCACAGAGATAGCTCAGCAATCTAAGCACCTGTCTAAGCAAGTGCAAGGATACGGATTCAATCCTCAGTACCACATATCATTCACCCCCTCTCCCCTGGATGTGTCAAGCTTGCCACCAAGACCAGTGTGATGACACATCCCTGCTATCCCAGTGCTGGGGAAGTGGAAACAGGAAGATCGCTACAGTCTGAGCTATATTGTGAGATCCTGTACCAAATGCATAAACAGAAGTGCACCATTCCAGATCATGCTCATAGTGGCCCACTCAAACCAAGTCTTACTTCTTGGAGCACAGGATCTCCTGAACTCATCAGTGAAGAATCCACTGGTAAATCCAGTACTCCCAATTACCCAATCAGCTTCTAAAGACATGAGACATTTAGGCAATCTTTGTTTCTTCCTTCCTTCCTTCCTTCCTTCCTTCCTTCCTTTCTTCCTTCCTTCCTTCCTTCCTTCTTTCTTTCTAGAGATTTTCTACCAGGATTTTTATTGCTAAAGAAAGATAATTTGTTGTTCTTGTTATGAAAGAGATGTGATACTGAACAATGGCATTCATTCACATCTAATTTTAGAAATTCAGCATAATTTTTAGGAAACATAGTTTAATTATTAATCTCAAAGGTGTTAGGCTTAAATATAATTTGATGGTGGAAGAATTCTTTCTTTCTTTTGTTCTTTTATATTCTCTATTTATTTATTCATTTTTTATTATTCATTATATTTATTCATTTTAATGAGAAAAAAAGATAACAGTTTCAGAACAAGTTAGAAGGATGGTTACAATAATTAATGCCATGCATATTGTTGTCTTCATAGTAGTTATTCAGAGGAAGATGCAGACCTGATATCTTGTCTAAACAATATTAGTACAAACTTCTGTTCTAAATGAACTGAGACAAAGTGGGTGTATATCTAGCCTTACATATATATACATATGTATATATATATATATATATATATATATCTTTTTGAAGTTTCTAATACTAGAAGAAAATATCATACCATGTCTTATAAGTAGATTGTAAGTCAAAGATAACAATAAAAATCATAAAACAAAAAGTATAATTAAACAATATTCAGAAAATTAATTAAATATTAATTAAAATTTAATATTTCAAAACAATATTCCAAAATTCAAATCAAATCATGAGTTCAACTTGATAAAAATCATAAAACAAAAAGTATAATTAAACAATATTCAGAAAATTAATTAAATATTAATTAAAATTTAATATTTCAAAACAATATTCCAAAATTCAAATCAAATCATGAGTTCAACTTGAGGCCAGAATGTTGTGTATCATATGTGTGAATCTGCAATCAATTCAGAATGCTTACATAATGGTTCAATAGGTTAATATATACAAAGATATCAACTAAGTAAAAGCTTCCATTATAGTAAAGAATTACTAAGAATAAAACATAACATAAATACTAGAATGGCAAATATATGACCAACACTTCTAACAGTTTGAGGATAGGATATTGCACAAAGTTCTAGTACATTGAGGACGTGGACAATGTCCATGATGCTTACTGGTGGCCCGGTGTCACCTGGGGGATTGAGATACTGCTATTTTCTTGTTATCCACCCTGTAGAACCAGACAGAATCATGGTCCACAGAGTTCAGGGGAAATCCATTTGTAGAACATGCTGATGGACATGTTCTGCTGCTGTATACAAAAGGATAGTTGAAAGAATGCCGTTGTATACCTCTTTTTCTCCTGTGTTTGATTGTTTGCCCCATTTGGCGGGTTCTTTCCATTCTCTTTTGTGGCGTTGTGGTCATTTTAATCCCTCTTTAGAATATCTTTTGTTAAACTATGTTGGCTTTGTCATCATAAAATTCCTTAGTTGTTCCTTGTCATGGAAGTATTTCACATCTCCATTGAACTTGAAAGAGAGTTTTGCAGAGAATAACAGTCTGGGCTGGAATTTATTTTCTTGCAAGACTTGAAGTACTTTGCTTCATGCTCTTCTTAACTTTATCATTTGTAAAGAGAAATCTGCCATTATTCTAGTGGGTTTTCCTTTAAAAGTGATGTTTATTTATATTATGGCCAGCTCAGCCTGCCCTGGGGTTGGGCTGGTGCAACATGTGGTGCTGGGGATCAAATGTGGCCCCTGTGGTTGCCTAATCTTGTCTAAGCAGGTGCTTTAGATTGCTTAGCTATCTCACCAGCCCTCCTGTGGCTTTTAGTATATTGTTCCTGTGCTGAATTTCTGGGATCTTGATTATTATATGTCTGGGTATGGTTTTAATTGGGTTGATGTTACTTGGAGTTCTGTATGCTTCAGTTAATCAGTGTCAGGCTATCTCCATATTTGGGAAGTTTTTGGCTATTACTTCTGTCCATATTCTTGTTATATCCCTTGTACTGATTCCTTCTTTCTCATTGATGCCTATTAGTCTTACGTTGTTCATCTTTGCATCATCTTGCAGATGTTGAATTATTTTTTCTTGCATCCTAGTTGTTTTTAAGAGATCTTTTCTTACCTCTTCACTAGCTACAATGATGTCTTTAAAGTCTGAAAGTCTATTTTGACTTTCATTGAGATGGTTTTGCCAGTTTATGATTGAGGTTTTAAGTTCCTGTATAGCACTTTGAATCTGCTTCATACATTCTATTACTTTCCTATATTGCTCATTCAAGGATTCCATCATTTTTCTATTCTCTATCTTTTTATCAAGGTCTTCTTTAGAAGCACTTAGTACTTCTTTTATTATAGGTATTATTTCTTTTTTTTGCTTCAGAAATTACTTCTGATCTGATTTCCTCTGTACCTTTCTGCAATTGTTTCTTTGCTTTGGATGCTATTATTTCAGAGTTTTCAGGTGTGTGGTTTCCAATTTCTTCTATGCAATTGTCTCCTGTATTTGCTCTGGGAGGGCTTGTGGCCTAAGAGTGCGTTTTGCTACTTCTCTTTGTCATTTTCTATAGTCCTGCCTTCTGTCCTTGGTGTAGAGCTTTGATAGAGTTCTTACCTTAGTGTCAGGTCTGCACCTGACAAGTTCAAAGTTGTCCAAGTGGGTGTGGCTTGGTCTGCCTTTTGTGCTCCACTTCTTCCTGCTGTAGCCTTTGGAGGTGAACCTGCTGTGCCACTCTGGCAAGATTTTCTGCTCCTCAATTAGCTGGGTGAATCTTGATTCTAGCCTCTATGCAGGGAGTTCTGCAGCAGTTTTCCACACTGGGCCTGTCTGATGAATGAAGTTCCACTCACATGCCAGGCTTTGTTGCTGGGTTAAATGAGTTTCCAGTGGGCCCTGGGCAGTCTCACTCATACACCAGGCCTGGTTGCTGGGTCCAATAGGGGGCATTTCATATTTGAATCATAGTACCATTAAAGAAAAATAAACTTTGGTGCTGTGCTTTTAAGATTAAGGAAAGGCTCCCAAAGCTCAGACTGACATTTCTCTGTAGTTTTTCTTGGATGTCTGTTATAATTCAGAGATTATTCAACAGGACGGTGATGAAACAGTGAACATGGATGATGAAGTCCTTGCTTTCATAAAATATATACTCCAGTCATGGGCATGGATGGAAACATAACAAATAAATACAAAGCTGATAAGCTGATACATTGCCAGTGGATTTTAAGGATGACACAAAGAATTAACTCCAGTGGCTGGGGTAAAGTACACCCAGGTGACCACTTGGATCCAGTGCAAAGGAATAGCTTCATGGAGAGAGAGCTGAGACTTGAAGGAGAAAGACTGAGCCACATGAACATCAGAGGGAAGAGAGCTGCATCTAAACAGAACCAGGAATGGAAAAATCCCAAAGCAGGGATGACCTTGCAGTACAAGGTGAGACTAGTGGCAGCCAGGGGGGGTGGCAGGTCAGTCAGTACTTGGGGACCAGGTGGTACAGGACTTTCTGAAATACCATGGTGGGGGAGTGAACTTTCTTTTTAAAATGTGGTCTAGAAATGGCCTGGATTAGAGAAAAGTAGGTAGTGTTAGCCCAGAAGGAAGATGCTACAGTTTGGAGGTGTTTTATCTCCCAATTGTTCATGCAGTGGAGACTTTGCATTCAGCAGTGGCAGCTGTACAAAGTTTGAGGTGAGGTCAAGTGAGAAGTCTTAGGTCATGGTGGGGATGACTCAGATGACACTGTGAGAGCTCAGTTCCTTCTGACTTCCTGTCATGCAATGAGATCTTTCCTTCCACACATGTTCCTGCCTTTGACTTCTACTGTGAAGTGATGGGATGGGAAAGGTCAGGCTGTTTGGATTTTCGGCCCCCCAAACTATGAGATAAAATAAGCTTCTTTTCTATATAAACTTAGACAGACTCCAGCATTTTGTTACACTAAAAACAGGCCCGTGCAGAGGACAAAGGAATGAATAAGAATAAAGAAAGGCAAGTGGCCTATAAGAATTAGTTCCAACCTACATCTTAGTTTCAAACTTAACCCAAGTCTTTACATTTCTGTGTCACTTAAGCCTCTGAAATAATCTTCATAAATACATGCCTTTCCTGCAGGAAATCTTAGGTGATGATCTGGGCTCCCTCAGGTGCTGGCTACAGAGCAGTGTCCTGGTCACCCATGTTGAATGGGTGGCTTGGGGGAGGGGTGCAGTCAGCAGCTGGGGTTTGGATCCTGTCCTTCTCTTAATTGGAGCATGTTGGCCAAGGCCTTTGCCTCCTTGAGCATTAATCTTCTCATCTGTGTAAGATCAGTGTGTACTAAATAATCTCCAGAGTCCCTAACGAGAGTGTGGCTCTGTATAATTCATTCACATTACAGCTGGCCGGAGTTCAAACTGCCTGAGTTAAAGAAAAGGAAGCACATTTGATATCTTTTATGTATGAAGGTTTATAAATAGCTGAGAAAGCCAAATAAGAGGCTGTGAGTTATGATGGATGAAATAGGTAAATATTATTCCAGGATTAACAACATCCCATATAGAATTCATTCCAAACCTCTGGATGCAGAGAAAGCCTTAGTTTCCTCTGTTAGTCCCCAAATCTCCAGCATCTCGAATCTAGCAGGCAGATATTCTCACTTTCCCAATCCCAAGAAACTGCAAAATGGAGGGGAAACAGGTTCGCACATTCTGTTAACCAGCAGCCTTCCTAAGTATAACATAATGAAACGCCTGACTCCATTAGGACAGTTCCAGGCTATTGCTGGGTGTTAGGCGCCCTCTGCTGGTAAAGCTCACAGAGCGCCGCCAGGAGCTGAGAGGCTTTATCTCGGGACACTTGCTTCCCAAGCTCACCTAGAATGCAGGTGTTTGTCTTCACAGATTTGCTACTGGAAAATAAGTCCAAACAAGATCAAACGTCCTTCAGGTGAAATCCTTCCGTGCCTCTTGTAGAATATCTTAAAAGTTTTGTAATAGAGGGGAAGCCCAGAGCACCCTGGAGTCAGAGATGAAAAACGTTCATAGAAGTATTCTAGATAGAATGTTAACATCTATTTAAAAGTAGAATATTGTTAGAATTTCAGAATATTTGTTTCAACATTGTGGAGTCTGAGATGGCATGGAAGAGAAGCAGTATGGCATTTCTGTGATATAAGTAGGGATCACCTTAGTGGCTGGAGAGTGTGTGGTGGTAAAGACTTTGCTGCCTGCTTTTTTGGCTATGATCTGAGCCTGGAAGCTGGAATTGAGGGATGGACGATAGTGTAGAATTCAAAGTGGCATCTGCTTTGAATTCTAGTTCTGCTTTCATTGGAGGAACTGAGATCCTTACTTTATATATGTCATTAAACCCCCACCATTGACATCTGAGTATCCACCCAACGGGAGCAGAGAAGACATGTAAAAATATTATAAACAGTTCCAGTGCTTATGTATTCATTCATCATTTATATTTATTGAGTGCCCTCTCATCATACCTTTGGATTGAGTGCTTAGAGTAGTGAATTGCAAAAAGGTTCTATTTTCAGAAATCAAAAAAGTCCAGGAGAAAATATACTTGGACAGATAGCTATCCAAAGGCAGAAAGATGTCAGTGATGAGAGAGATATATATAATTGATCCAAACTTTCAGAAACAAATGATTTCCAGTTTTGAGGAATCAGGAGAAATTTCTCTTTCAATGCTACACCATTCTTATGATTTCTGAACTTGCCCTAGCACCAGTCCTTGACCCCAAGAAACAGTAAAAGTCAGCGATTTTATACATTTGTTATATAGTTTTGGAATATTAAAAATGATAATTTTTTAAAGTATTACAATTATCAACTACTAGGGAGAAAGAACATTAAATTAGAAAGAAAATAAATCCAGGGCCATGGAGATAGCTCTGTGGCATAAGCACCTACTTAGCAAACATAAGGTCCTGAGTTCAAGCTCCAGTTAAAAAAAAAGTTAAAAAATAAAATGAATCCATAGTACATATGCTACTTAGCTCAGTAATATCAGTAATACAAGATGAATTCAAACTAGAGAGTTATCCAGAAAAGATAGTATAACTACACTGGAAGGAGTACAGGAAATGTAAGCACCTGTGGGTATAAAAGAGAATTGAATGCTTGCTTTCAATAAAAAGTTAGTAATGTCTAACATTAAAGAATAATATGAACATTATTTGATAATACAGAAGTTTATACTTTAATCAACTAAAAATTGAAATGTCTTAGGCAAGAAGATAAAGAAAAGAGATAGGGTTTGGAACTGTTGCTTGCATTATGGCCATTTCACTTTTTAGGCGTGTACATGTGTTTTATTAAGTGAATCTTTAATGACAAAGGACAGGAGACAGTGGGTGGACGTTTATCCATTCCTTGGGCTGGTGTACTGTTGGTTGGGGCATTGAGTCCCATCTGTCCGGCCCCTCCTAGTGCATCCCAGGAATACTCCCTCATCTGCCTCAGAACTTCTTACACCTATAAGCATGTGGGACAGGTTACATTTTCTTTGACAACCTTATTCTTTGAATGCAATCAATTGGTCCCTATTTGGGGTAAAAAAGAAACAAAAAAGGACAGAAAATTTGGCACACAAAGACAGAATGAAAAAGAAGAGTCTGAGCAAAGTCAGAGCCCCTGCTTCCATTTATGTCTGAGTACTGGCTCCAGGCTTTTTGGTAATTTGGTTATTAAGTTTATTTTTATATGGGATGCTTCCTACATCCTTCATGCATTTCTCTTCACAGTTAATTTGAAAATATGTGATCGTGTTGTTTTCTGAAAAGGACAGTGACACTCCCTCAGCTTGAAATGGCCTCTGAATATCAGCTGTAGTCTCTCAAATGTCCTCAGGGGACACCTATAGTAGCAAAGTGGGTGTCTTAAACTGTGGCTTTTTTCCTGTGCCTAGCAGACGCCTATCCAACCAATTCCTCCTGAGTTGTAAGGCAGGTGGAGTTGAAATGAGAAAAGATCTCACCCATGAAGAACAGATCCTGTAAAAGAGGTGGATAAGTCAGCAGCAATCCAAGATTCCTGCATATCAAAGCCCCAGGTAGCCATGCAGAGTATCAGGACTCCTTTTGAGACATCACAAATACAGTTCCCTGCCCTCACCTCCTCCTCCTAATCTCACCTCCTGTATCTCTAAAATTTATTTGGAGGCCAAATCTCCATAAATATTGTACAGAAAGTCATGAAGCTGACTGGCCCCTGTGCCTACATTCTCATGAAATGCAGAGAAAAAGAATGGCAGATGTGTGAAACAGAGCCTTGCACAGAAACCTTCCAAACATTACCCCTTGGCAAATGAAAATAAAGAAAGGAGGAAGAAGAGACATAATTGATGCTGTAAAAGGAATTAAATCAGTACTTGAGGATGCAGATGGAAGAGACAAAAGGAAATGATGAGAGAGGCAGTGACAGATACGGAAGGGCAGGAGCTCAGATCAAGGGAAGAAAAGACTGGAATAACTGAGGCATAAGCAACTATGAAAGGAAAAATATACACATCAGTCCCCAATTCTCCAAAGTTTAAAAACTGGCCTGGACACACGGCTAGCAGCTCAAGCTATTCTAGGGAAAGAAGGAAGATCATGCCCGTCTGGTTCTGGAATGACATTTAAGTTAGGGGAAATAATATGCCTTGAAAGCATGTCAGCAAAAGGGAAAGTTTATGTGTGAAAGAAAGGCGGGAAAAATCACCTGAGCTGACCTTCCATTTGGGTTGCTGTAGTAGAACACTACACACTCGTTCTGGAGGTCGCAGAGCGCCAAACCGAAGAAGTGCCAGCTCCCAATGGCACCCTTGCACTGCATCATCCCTGGCTGCAAGTGAAAAGCCAACGGAGCAGGACAGAGCAAGCCGGAGAGAGGGAATGAAAGCCACTTTCTCTTTTTTTTTTAGAATTTTTTAATTTTTTTTTTTTTTCTTGTTTCAGAACCTTTGTTTGTTTATTCACTCATTTTTATGGCCGGCTCAGCCCACCCCGAGGGCAGGGCTGGCACAGCATGTGGTGCCAGGGATGGAACCGCGGTCCCTGAAGCCGCCCAAGCTTTCCCAAGCAGGCGCTTTAGACCACTGAGCCATCCTGCCGGGCCCCCAAAAGCCACTTTCATAAAAAGCCCACTGCCAGCCAGCCAACCTCAGCGACTTGGATCCATCAAACTGACTTTATCACACCTTTCTCAGGCTCTGCCCCACACC
Source organism: Myocastor coypus (assembly GCA_004027025.1). Lineage (NCBI taxonomy): Eukaryota > Metazoa > Chordata > Mammalia > Rodentia > Myocastoridae > Myocastor > Myocastor coypus. Next base: position 62,954 of record PVJA010001105.1, on the reverse strand, counting down.
ACTGGAGACTAAGATGGGTTCAAAGGAGCAGGAGGAATTGGGAAAAAGAGAAATCAAAATAAGTCATGTATGGGCACAAATTCCCTATGATAAATATGATATGTATAATCTAAAATAGACCCATAAACTTAATTTAAAAACAAAAATTTTCCAATATCCACTTTGGGATTACATTTATCTATTTAATTATTTATTTATTTTAAAAACAAAATAGAAAAGCATTAGAAACTATACAAAATTTCTTTCTTTTTTTCTATTTTGGTACTGGTTGTCACTACACAGATCAGACTCGTGGTGATTCTCCTGTTTTCAGCCCCCCTGGTGCTGAGATTATAGGTGTGAGCCACTGCAACTGGACTCAGTCACCAGTCAGCATGCTGCAGAGTCAAGGCCAGGGTGACATGCAGGACCCAGGATTGAACAAAATTTTATTACACAAAATAATAGGAATTCAACCATGTTTTCTGTACTGAATGGTTTCATCTTCAAAGTAGTTGTTTAGATTACCAGACATAAACCTGCAAAATTGGTTGAGAAAAGAACAAAACAACAAAAAGGAAAATATAAGAAATTTAAAAGAAAAAAATAAGAATTAAAAAACTAAACATTAGCGGTGCTGGAGAGATAGCTTAGTAGAATAAGCACTTGCCTGGAAAGTGCAAGGGCCTGAGTTCAATCCTCAGTTATGGAAAAAAAAAAAAAAAAAAAAAAAAAAAAAAAAAAAAAAAAAAAAAAAAAAGGCATTAACTGTCCCTTTCAATAGATCAGCAGGAATCAGTGGTACAATCACCCAAACTCTCCTGTATGTGGCCTGACATGTGTACTGTGGCAGTCCGCATCATGAGCACTACTACTGCACAACACTGCAGCAATGTTTACAGAGTGTGCAGAAAAAAATACTGAACACAAGTTGCCTTTTATAAAAGGAAGCAATAAAAGGATATTTCTACTAAACAAGAACTCAAACAAGATCCCTGGCAAGCAGCTATTTGAAGAGTGACTCCAGCCACCTAGGGAATACTGAAATATTACAAGTTAAAAACCGAGGAAGTCATTGTATTCAATTTGATGGGGTTCAGCAGTAAATTTAAGTAAACAAGGCCCATATTTATCTAGTTCTCTCTAGGAAAAATGTAAATCTAGTTATAAGAATGAATCTAAAATCAAAACATCTGTTCCTTTAAAAATAATGTAAAATTCATGATTTCATGAAAGAAAAACTGAGTTTGAAATGTCAGCTAATATTAACAAAGACTAAGAAATGAGAAGAGAGGGAGGGCTGTGTACTCCAAGGCGCTTTTCTTCTTGAGTTTGAGAGTTACTCCCTGTGAAGTGATAGAGAGCTCTTGAAACATGAAAAGAGAAACATTAACAAAGTAAAAGCAAAGAAAACAAGGCCCATAAGACAAACAGAAATCACACACAAAGCAGCACAAAAGAGTATTTTAAAAGTGTAAAACTATATGTTAGAACATGCAACAGGCCATTCTGTGTTAATAAATGCTGATGTTAAACATGGCTCTTAGAGCAAAAGGCCCACAAATTATTTTGCCAGTATGCAGCTGAGTAATGTCTAGAAGGCAACACCTAAAACGCAGGTATCCAGAGCCATCAAATGAAAATAGTGGACAACATTCATGAATCAAAACCAAACAAAGGGAAAGAGAGCTGCAGGCATAAACGGAAACAACAAATTCAAGAAGTCAAGATGGAGGGTTGCAAAAGCTCACATCTACGGGTAGTGATGCAAACATTGATGAGATCAATAAAATAGCCAGAAAAATTTGAAAATGCCTCTAGCAAGTGGACACGCAGTAATAGAAGGAGATGTCTTGCTGTGTACAAGAGATCAAATAGCAAACGTAAAATGCACACAGAGAAAAGACAAAGTGAATTCAGTAGATTAATACCTTCATGAATGAGGAATGAATCTCAACTTTCAATCAAATGCAATTTTCAATTGAGCAGTTTGAATCATGCAAAAAAAAAAAAAAAAAAACCCACAAAACTTCAAATTCTTAAAAAGCAGTAGTGCAGCCTCGTTCATGTCACCTTTCTTGACCAGAAGTAAAATTAACAACACATCATCCAAGTATTAAGCCCTAGAAATGGGCTGAACAATATTAGGGATATGTTCACCTATAGAAATTGTACTGCTTAGGGGGTGAGACTATCCCAGACCCAAAAAATTCTTTCTCCTAATTTGAACTTAAACTATTCTGTGTCTAAAAAAATGTAGTTTTTCCCTAAAAAGACACATGTAGCCACCCCTCTGTTTCTGTAGGGGATTGATGCTTTTGTCCCTTGTGGATACCAAAATCTGCAGACATTCAATTCCTTTCTATAAAATAGTATAATATTTGTATATAGCCTGTGCATGTCCTTCTGTATATTTTAAATCATTTTTCCATTACTTGTGATACTTAATGCAATGTAAATGGCATGTGAGAAATTGCTACATTGTACTGTTTAGGGAATTATGACTAGAAAAATGTCTCTACATATTCAATACAGATGCTGTGTTTTCCTTCTGTCTTCGGTTGTATCCACGGATGCAGAAACCACAGAATCACAGGCACTGACTCCATGGTCTTAGCCAGGCCATTCGTTCAAATGCCAACCTCTAACTGGGAGGTCAGAAACCTTGGCCAGAGCAGGGCTGTTCCACTCTGGACTGGGACAGAGCTAGAAGGCTGTGTCTCTTCTTGGGCCCTCCCTGTGACTGCTAAAGAGTTCAGAGGAAAGAGTAATTATAAACACTACAGAATTAAGTAGGTAGGGATGAACACCACTGAGGCTCTGAGGAGAGGAAGTGAGAGAGGCATAGGATGACAAAGCTAATTCAAAGCAAAATGTGAAGGTACCAAAAGGAACTCATTGGAGGACTAGGCTCAGGACCTATTTGCAAGAGTAGCAGAACTTTAGAACAGGCTGAATTCTCAGCCCTAGTCAGTGTCCCACACCACAGCGGAGACCTGCACAGAGAAGAATTGGAATGCTGACTTTGGTGTGGATGATTAGCTGGCCACCTGGGGGGAGCCTTGGATTTTCTAGGTCTGTGGAAATGGACTATTCCTCCTTCTTGAAGGACAGCACTTCTCTTCTTTAGTCTGAATCTCTGAAGAGGCCCATAGGTGAGGCAAAAGGAAGCCCTGTAGTGCAGTATGCACTCGTTGGAATTGAACTTAATTTGACAGTGAAGGACCAGATTAATAATGCCTCTGTAACACTTCAAGTTGAAGACTGAGAGTCAGCTTGCAGGGCTGTAGGAGCCAGACAACATCCAGAGAGTGAATAGGGACATTTTACCTAAATTAAATTTAAATTTGGTAAGGGTGTGGCCACACAAGGATCACTAGATGCAAGGGCATGGTTGGGATTAGGGTCATCAGGGGAAGAAGCTGGCTCTTATCAAAGTCAGAGTCACATTAGGATTAGCAGTGACATCAAGAGAAAGAATAGTGAGATGGTTACAGGTGGGAAAGTTTAGCCACAGTTTCTGCATCAGTTGAGGAACAGGTTCTCTGGGAAGTAAGGGGAATCTGGGAGAGGTACCAGTACCATCTATGGCAGCTTACCCGTTTACCTCTCAGCTCTGTCTTTTGGGCATCAAAAGAGATTCTCTTGAATTTTGATTGGTCACAATATCTGGAGAAGCATGAATGACACCCCTGAGGTTGTACTTGATCTGGAGGCTTTGAGGCTATTTCTTTCTCTATTGCCCATGTAGGTGCAACTACATAGGGGATCAGCAAGAGCTATCCCATTGGATCCCCTCCCTAAGCATGCCTTTTAGCAGCAGTTCATCTTCTTCATGACGATCAAGCTATGCCTCTTCACAATACGCATGGTAACTATTTTTTGCATGCTAATCTACTTGCACCCTCAACCCAAAGTTACCACATAATAGCTGGAGTTTTAAGTTAAGTGAAATTCCTACTGTGGCATTTCATGGAAGCACAGCCCTTCTTGGAACCAGGACTGGAAATTCATAGACTCAGAGGTATGCTGGGGATCAAACCTAGGACTTTGGGTATGTTAAATGAACATGGTGCCACTGAGCATGGTACCCTAGCTCCATATATACATTCTTTAAGATTGCTGAGAATGACAGTTGAAGGATTTTTTCCTCACTTTTACTGCTTAGCCTTTAGACCCATATGTTCTATCCACTGGAGACATAGCTCCAAAGAAATGCCAATAGTATCATCTAAAATTTGATGCCTCAGATGCACTCTGAAGAAGCCATTCTACCACTCTAAGAGGATGGGAGCTTCTGAATAGTGCAGCATGTGGAAGACATGCATTCTTTGCCAGCACCTTAGATTGGAGAGATACTACACAGAATCACCTACTGGAAGATCAAGCCCTATAGAGTAAGCTTCTGAGTAACCATGATAAGGAACTGCAGTAAGAAAAGGAAAACTGTTACCCAGAAAGTCTATGTCAATCTTAGTGGAGATGACTCACTCTTTCCAAAACAGAAGAGGGCCAGGTTAGGGAATAGCCAACTGTAGCTGGTTGGTAGGGTGGTTCTGTACAGGTGCTCTGCTTTGAGTTCTACTAGTACTAGTGCTTTAAGCAGTAGCACTCCAGTGTGGCAAGTATCAGTGGCTAACCTTCATTTCTACTATCGTAGCAATGTAATTCATGGACTCATTACCAGATAGCGGAGTGATTAAGGGCAGAAGTTGGCTGCCATAAACTATCTGCACCAACCTGTGCATTTAAGCATTTAGTGTCTCTTCTTCAGTGGTTCTATGGTGGGTAAAATGCTATACAAACATCATTGCACTCAATTCCATCTTCACATGTCCACCCATACACTTTCCCAGATCTCATCTTGTCTTTCATTTTTGCATCTCCCACACCTTTAGCTACCTAACTATTCACACTGGCCATGAGTCTATTTATAGAATAGATTACATATATTCTAACCTCAGATCAGTTGTCTCTCCACACAAGATAGATGGTCATAATCGCCACCTGGAGTTCTGCCCGCTTGAAAGATTTTCTCTCATTTCCATTTTGCATAACTGCCCTTAAGTAGGGTCAGAATATTAAGGAAGGTTAATTTTCAGTTTACATAAACCTACAGAACTGACTCTATTTGCATGTTAAGTGTGGAAGTTTTTCTCCTCTGATAGCTGCATGTAGGAAGTGATGCATCAGGTGACAGGTATGAGCTGAGAAAGAGGTATTGGTACAACATGAGGAGATGGTGTAGGGATCTGGTGTCTGTTCCACCTGTCTCTGGGACCTTTCCCAGTTCCCAGACTTGTGAATCTGATAGTCCCTAGTCTATTATGTGTAGTTCTGACTCCATGGTTATTTGATGTCAAATGTTTAGTTGTTCTATCTTTATCCATGTCTAGAGGACAAATCTATGTGTGTGTGTGTGTGTGTGTGTGTGTGTGTGTGTGTGTGTGTGTATTTGTATGTATACATGTACATGCATGCTTTTCCTTCTACAGATGGCAACAACTTTGATCAGGAAACTAAAACTGTATAGGAAATTCTGAGCTTTCCATTGGGCTTGCTAGAGTCTCCACAAGCATCCCAAATACCAGGGCTCGTTATGGCATAGGTTGAATTTGCTTCAAAAGCCTTTTTTGTATTGAGCAGCACTGAACTTTAACATTGCCAAACATCCAAGAGTGGTATCCGCAGGTATGCAACGCACAGTGTCTGAAATCTGAAGACACTACATGCTGAGCTACTCAGTGACAGGCAGTGCGCAGTGCAATAACTTGTTGTTTATATTACAAAAACGACCCATTTTGTCCCAGAACACAGGACTCCTGAAGATTTAACTAATTTGTTAATGCTATACATCTTTACAGGGTTTATCTTGCTCCTTCTAGACTACTGCATATGCCTTAGCACATCTCACTTATCGGGTTCAGTGTGGGCTAATGTGGTTGTCTACAAAATGCCCAGATGGCCTAAATCCTTTCAGACAATATAGTGACATAAAGAGAGAGAATTAACATATCTCTGGGGCAAGACCATGAATGTATACTGCTATTCATCCCTTATGAATGCAAATTGCTTCTGTCCTCCTATTTGATGAGTTTTGAAAAGAATGCATTTGCCAGATCAATAGGTTCATGCCACTTACCAAAGTTTCTAATAAAGACACCACTTCCAACACAGCAGCTGCAATTGGTTGCACTATTTGGTTAAGTTTGCAGTGGTACACTGTTATTTTTCATCATCAGTTTGGATGTTGCAGGACTAAACTGTCTCTGACTTAACTCACTGAAACTGACACAAATCTATCATTTCCCCAAAGATGTGATCATCGCTCTACATTTTGCTCTCTCAGCTAGAGGCTGGGATGGTGGCAGTTCAGGGATATCCATGTATCATTTCTTATTAAATGGCTCTGAGTTTATAGGTTAATGAATCTGCAAGGATTTTGCCAACAATTTAGTGTGTCCATTAGCACCACATATTCAGGATCTAGGAAAATGATCACCAGATATATTGGTTCCAGTGATTATGGTGACTGGGCCCTGAGTCAAGTCTCCATCTATATCCTGAATTGCATTTGGCCTTATACTTTTACCCTCTAGGGGCCAAGTTGATGTTTTGAGTCTCTGGGTTCAGGTTCAATTTGAATCTTGCATTTAAACACATCAAATGGCAAAAGAGTTATTCTCTCTCTCTCTCTCTCTCTCTCTCTCTCTCTCTCTCTCTCTCTCTCTTTTTCTGACATGATATTATCTGAGTAAACGGTTAATGATCTCTTGAGGAAAAACCGGGGAAATCAGTTTACTTTTTATCTCTGTCATAGAATACCTGAATGAAAAATCTATTTAAAAAGAAGAGATTTATTTCAGCTTGCAGTTCTGAAAGCTCAAAAACATGGCACCATCATCAGCCCAGCTACTGGGGAGAGTCTATGGCAGTTCACTCATGGGAGAAAGTTAAAGAGCAAGCATGTAAGTGCAGAGAACCTGTGAGGTAAACTAGTTTGATAACAATTCAATTTCACAATATCCCACTTTCAGGCCGGTGAGATGGTTCAGTGGTCTAAAGCACCTGCTTAGGCAAGCTTAGGCAACCTCACGGACCACAGTTCAATCCCCAGCACCATGTGCTGTGCCAGCCCTATGCCCAGGGCAGGCTGAGCCAGCCATAACATAAATAAATAAATAAATAAAGTTAAAAAAAAGAACAATATCCCACTCTCATGAGAGGTACATCAATCCCTGTATGAGGGCAGAAGTCACATTACCTAATGACCTCTGAAAGGTCCCACAGCTTCTCAACACCATCACAATAAGTTATTTAGCCTCAAAATGAATTTCGTGGTGGGCTCAAACCATATGGAAACCACAGCATATATTTTCTATGATGTCACACAGCTTTTGTTCATGGAGATTTGGCCAGTTCTGGAGTCAGCCATCATTGACCTTTTACATAATCCTGATGCCCTACACAAGTGCATTCCTTATCATCTCAGTAAATGGTCTGACCTCTCGTCCTCTTGAGTATCATAGTTATAATGGTTAGCGTATTTGCGGGCCTTACATGCTTGAGCTTTTCTAGTATATACTCTTCTCTGGGTCTTTGCCCCCTTATTCTAAGTCTGCTAGGGCAGACTGTTTTATTTAATGTGAATTACTGCTTTTTCCAAGCTTCCACACATCTCTTGGGCAGAGTGTTAGAACTTGCCCACAGCACCTGAAGATTTCTCCTTTCCTCTATTTAGCATGGTATTCTTTTTCTCTTTAGTTCAACATACTTAAGATTTATTATTAGGCACATCTCCCAGGTTCTGCCAGAAACTTACAGCCAGGTCTGATAGTTACTTTGGTTTTTAAACCCTTCCTGCTTTGGAAGGTCAGCACTTCCTCGGATGAGTCACACTGAGAGTGATTTTGGTCATCGGTTTGGATGTAGGATGAGAGCTAGGAGTATATTCTGAGAAGAGCCAGTGCTCACTTAATTTTCACAATTAAGGATTCTACAAAGCCTTTCAGGACAGAAGGGAAGTATGGTTCTTTAGCAGGAGAACAAATGCACATTTACAGATCCAGAAAATTCAATTATCTTTATAGCATCTGACAAAACATTCCTTGCAAAGTTGGAGTGCCCCACTCTTTCCCTTCTAAGTTTCTGGTGTAGAAGAATTTCCAGGGCAAAGAATTCAACCTTTTCCAAAGTCCTTCTATTCTTAAAATTGGTTCTAAACACAAGACATTAGAGACTCTTTCAAAGATAACAAAATGTACTCTGGCTTTCACATTTGAATTAATGATGAGCACCATAAATCTCTCCTTTTCTCTCTTAAAATATCAATGGTGCTCAACCCCCACTTGCCCAGTTTCACAAACTTTATAATTACTCTTTGGCTTGTGCCATTCAACTTTCCAAAACAAGGTTCAAGTGGAAACATATCCTTTTATCAGCATCCCATCCCAGATCTTTATGGGAGATCTTAATAACTGACTATAACATTCCAGGCAGTCTCAATTCTCTATCTACCACTGTTTTGGCAGTAGGTTCAAAATGAGCCAACTCTAGAATTCTGTCCTTAGATGAAGTACTTTTTGGTGGACTACTTCTGATACTAACTGTCTTAGGTTTTGTGGAAGCAGCCCAAAGACAGATTCATTCATTTTAATAACTTGAAATTTACAAGTTGTTTGCAGATTAATAATATATAGGAAAGAAATTTTTTCCTTGACAAAAAAATAAAGAATAAATATTAGTTCCTAAGAGACTTTGGTGTACCCCTGCCCCTATACACAGATGGAAGCAGATAATAAATGAAGACCAGCATGGTGGCACCAAATCAAGCCTTTGTATTACAGACACCACAAAGCCCAGCATGGTGTGAAGGATGTCAAACCCTGAATTCCAATTGCATGGCTTGCTAGCTGTGTGACCTTAGACAGATTATGTCCCTTCTTTCATCAACTGAAAAGTTATGAATGTGAAAGTTACCTAGTTCAAAGGATTTGTACAAAATCTTATAAAATAGCACATGTGAACAGCTTTGTGGTAACTCTTCAGCAATATTTATCTGTCTTCTTTATCATTAACATCATTGTTACTTTTCTTGGCAATTTGAAAGTGAAAAAAGTCTTTTAGAAAGGGAGAAAAGATCATAGAAATTAACTCTTCATAATCCTTCATAAATGAGGAAAAACTCTTTAAAATGTGGACAAAGGAAATTGCTGAATTCATGATTTTTTAAATGTATTTAGTACAGAGTCTACAGGGTCTCACTACACAGATTGAACTCGCAGTGATTCTCCTGTTTTCAGCCTCCCAAGCACTGTGATTACAGGTGTGTGCCACTGCATCCAGTTTCAGTTGCCCTCTAAGCACACCCTCAGGGCGGGACCAGCAGCATTCTGGACATGGAACCCTGGTCCTTGCATCTGCCTAAGCATGCACTTCAGTCCGCTCAGCTATCTGGCCATCCCCAAGTAGCTAAATTTATTGAATATGAATGTTATCCAGCAGATGCAATCTATGTGACTGATTTGTGTCCATGAAAACCAAATATCAAATGCTCAGGTGAGATATGCATTCCAAGGCGATTTTCATTCGTAAAAATCCCAAAAATATAAAGAATACAACTTTGAAGTCTACTTGGAGGGCTCATGGCTTGCTGGAAAGCCCCAAGTGGGTTCTGACCTGCTGATGTTCTAGTGACTAGGAAAACTAACCACCTTTCTTTAATATTTCAGTACCTGAAATCACTTAGCTGTCATGGCAAAGCTGCTTATTATGCAATGTGTCTAACCACAGAAGACAAGGCCAAATTTCCACTGTTCACAACACCAGAGCCACCCACTGACTATAAGCAGGGACACAAGCCAAAGCCACCAGGTTGAGAAGGATTGTGAAGTTTCAGTAATAAGGACTTTCGTTTTCTTTTCCTGATGCTGTTTTCATTAAAAGGTTCCCCAGTTCTTATAGATGGTTTCCTAACCGTGTGTGGATCTCCCCTTTAGGGCCCTGATGGGTAGGATTTTCAAGAAGTTAAGGTCTTCACCCTTTAGATCTAAGACCTGGTTCACTACAAGCTATGATCAATATCAGCCTGCTTTTCCCAGGTTGGCACCTACTTGCTAGCTCCCAAACTTCCACCTGACACTGGATGCCTCACCCTTGTGTGAGCTCTTACGTAGCTCCTAAGCCCTCATAGTTGTCTGTGTTAAGCCAGAAATTTGGAAGCTTTAAAACTTCATATTACTCTGTACACTGCCTTGTCCCATTTTCTTTCCAATCCTAATCAAACATATATACAAACAAGCAAACAAAATGAGTTTGGTCTGTGAACTTGGCTCCTGGCACAAATTCCAAGAATTTCTTGAGTGATAGAAATACCTATATGTAAGGGACAACTGGTTTATGTCAATGAGGTAACTCATGGGAAGGCTTAAGTGAGGCTAGTAGCTCCAAGACCAAGACTGATCAATAGCAAAACAAAAAGCCACAATAATTAAAGGGTTAAGGCCATCAGCCCCTCTCTCTTCCTTGGGGAAGAAGAGCTGGGGATTGAGTTTAGTCATATATGGGTAATAATTTAACTAATCATGTTTATGTAAGTAAACTCTGGTAAACAAAACTCAGAATGACAAGGTTTGGGGAGCCCCCTGATTGTAGAAGCTGAATCTCTTATTCATAGTGAATCTGTTCCAGTCTGTTCCAGTAAATGTCCAAAACTGCAGTAGTGAACCCTATTTTTTGTATACATGCATGCACACTTATGAAGAAGTTTAATTCATAAATTAGGCACAATAACAGATCATCAATAAATAATAATGATAACAATAATAGAACAATTGTCATAATATAATATAATTAAAGTTATGCAAATATGGCACAAATATGCTCTCCGAATGCCTTAGACTATAATCAATCTTCTTTTGGGGATCATATGATAAACAAGCACCTTTTGGCAGTCTGGATTGCCAACATGTTAACTACTTTTGGACTTTGAGGACAATGTTAGGAAAATAAATATGGCTTAGACACAAGTACCATGATATTGTGCAAATGTGTCCAGTAACCAGGGAACAGATATAAAGTGTACTTGTGACGAAGAGGTTACTTTTGGTCATAGAATGGATAAAATGGGACAGTGAACTATTCAAAATTTCACTGTTTAGAGTGGCAAAGAATTTAAAACTTACACATCATTTATTTCTGGAATTTTGCATTGAATATTTTGAACTTAGATTAATATTTCAGACTCAATCAGGGAGGACTCAGGACATAAGAGAACCTGTACTATTACATCTTGTAACTCAGTGGTATCCCAAATTTTCTGATTGAGGAGATTATGGGGCCACAGAGCAAAATGACTGACAATGTATAGTGTACCTAAGGAGAGTCATCTTAGAGAAAATATTCTTTCAGGCTTTCACAGAAAGCAAATTGGTCAAGCAATGGCCATGACTCATCTAGATGGCTGACAATGAGAAAAGATCTACAAATCACTGTACATGGTTTCAGAGTAAATCCTGAGAGGATCTCACTGACCTTGTCAGATACAAAAGTTGCATTTTTTGTTATATAGGTATTGCTTTATCTTGGTCTTAACCATCCAGCAGAAAAGTCCAACCACGAGGTATAAAAAGGAAAGCTATATTAATATTCTATGCTATAAAGTGATCAAGTCAACAACTTCTGACAGGACCAATTCTGCTATAACCCACTACTATTATGGACTATGGGACTATATTGGGTTATTTTGATAAATTCATGCACCTACAATATTTGAATGGAAATGGAGCACCCATCTCTCACAAAACAAAGAAGGGGGATATAAATGAAGGACCATTTTGAATTGAAAAAATTTAGGATAGATATATAGCTACTTTATCTTAGTTCAGTGAGAAGAAAGGTTTGTACTAAGAGTGTTTAGACAAGATATCATATCTGCATCTTGTATTTTGAACGATTACTATGAAGACAATATGCAATGTATTAATTATTGTAACTGTCATACTAAACTGTTTTGCAACTGTCTCATTGCTATTTCTTTCTCACTAAGATTAATAAAATAAAATAAAAATTTCAGACTCAAGTGACTGAAACTTTAGGTAAAGTGGAAAGACTATAAATAAATCAAAATACTGAGAGGACGGAGTCAAAAGACTGCAGGGAATCTCTTCCATACCTTTCTCCCCATATCTTTTTTGCATCTCTTCCATTTGAGAATCTCTTCCTACAACTATCTATGGCAGAAGATCATGTGTCTAGTGACCTCTTCTGTGGCTAGCCTCTGAAGTTGGCACAGTCTCTCATGGGGTTGAGCCTTCACCCTTGTAGTTTCTGCCTAACTATAAGTAGAATCAGAATTGAATTGAGCAAAAGGAAACTCAGTTCGTGTCTGAGAGTCATGAAACTGGTGTAAAAGGATGCATTTTAACTGTAAGGAAGTAGGAAGAATATTAAAAAATGAATCCTCACTCATCGTGTGTGTGTGTGTGTGCGCGCGTGCGCGCGCATGCATAATGCATGTATACACACACATGGATACTTAAGAAGTAGGAAGACTGGGAAGGTGTCCCAATCACTGTCTTTGGAGTTACATCACTGCTATGAAGATACAAGATTGTCAGATAACAACACACACTATTTCGGCCACCTAAAAGGAAGCATGCTTTAAGTGTGTTGCTTGATCAAGTCATGGCCGTACAAGATCTACTTTGTGGGAAACCAATGTGAGAACAAAGTCACTGCCACTATGCCCACATTCTTGGCGGTAAGACAAAGAAAAATTATGCCTTGGAACAATGTCTGGCATGTTGGGGCTGAGGTTAACTTAGTTGATCTTGCTTATGCCTTGGGGCCTCTGTCGCTGCTTTGATCCTATGAGCCATTCATTGATCTTAGTCAGTTCCACTATTTACACCCCAGTGTCAAAACCTCACAAAGTGTAACCACAAGTTGCCTCCAGCCTTCATCTATAGAACAGACACTGAAAGATCAAATAAGACTTGCTGATGTTTTTATACATGGAGAGAAAGATACAGGGATGGCATACAAGGAATTCATTGGTATGACCCATATGTCAGCTGGGCGCCGTTATCCCTAGAAAGAGGGTGTGATGGGATTGAAATGCCACAAATGCTATGCTTTGTGAAAGCTGATAGAACTCCTACATTCTGCTTCCTTATACATTTAACTCCTGATCTTACTCTGCATATGCAGATCCAGAAATCAACTTTGACTTCTGTACAAGGCAGATAGGCAAGACATTTTTCAAAATGTTTTCTTATAGTTTAATATTTAGATTAGTCTGTTTCTTGTCACCATCATAAAATATTTGGTACAGGTCAATTATGACTTTAAAACATATTTACTCTAACTCATAGTTTGAAGGTTCACATTCAAGATTTATTGAGCAGCCCCATGGATTTGGGTCTCTGGTAAGGATGATGATGAGTCGTATTTCAAACCAGGAAGAAGAATAAATAGATAGATGGGGTCTCACAACCTCCTTTAGAAATATGCTCTCAATGACTCTAAGGCCCTATACTATGATCCTACATTCTGAAAGTCCACAGCACTTCCCAAAAGAGTCACTTGAAAGACCAAGTCTTTGCCTATAAAACTTGGATAAGGGGCACTCAAATTACACCCAAGCAGAGCAATAGTTTACAGAAGTGATGATGGCCATGGGTGTTGCATTAATACCTCCATATCATCCTTGCCTTCTTTATAACTCCCCCCTCTGTCCCACCACTACCACCTCTCCTCTATACACCTTTCCTCCGAATTTGACCTCAGAGTCTATTTATATTATTATCATGTAACCTCAGAAAAAATAGTCAGTGAATAGGAAAAGGTGAGAGATGTGCGTATATTATTTTGAAGTTTATCTTTTTATTTGTTTTTCTGTTTTTATTTTTACTAGCACATTTGTGTAGTACATGTTTACATCCTTTGTGGGTGCTGATATATTTACATAAAACATCTAAATTTCTTTCTTTCCCCCATTCTTGGTGATACATATTTGTAATACAGATTTACGTCCCTTATATGTAGTTGGTACATGTACAGGGCAATCTTAATTCTTTTTTGATCCCCTGTCCATCCTCATCATTTAAAAAAAAAATTTTTTTAAAGAATATTGAAAGGATGAACCCGTAGCATTGCAAAAATGGTTACCTAACTAAGAGCAGAGAATAGGGTTGAGGACATCAGATTCATTTGAAACTTTGTTTTGTAGATGTAATTTTAGAGTCATGTAAATATTTTATATAACTACACACTTTAAGAACGTTTCTTAAATATCAAAGTAAAATGAGATAAATGAATCACAGTGTATATAATTGTGACCTATCCATGCTATGAGCAGCTATTCTGAGTTGCTTATTTTTATTACTATGTGTTTGTAATGCAGAATGAATAGATTCATTGTGTGGAGTCCCTTCATGTACACAGTGCATCTTAATTATTTTCACATCCCCTTCTCTCCTTACTTCTAACTGCAGGTCTATTTCCCTGTTTTCTATAATCTATATTTTATTTTGCTCTTTAAGTTATTTGTATGTTGAATTTCTCATATGAACAAAACTGTATAATATTTAACCTTTTGTGTATTTTATATCACTTAGTATTATGGCCCCATGGCGCCTCCATTTTCCTACAAAAGGATCAGATTTACTTTTCTTTATGCCTGAGTCCTACTCCACTATGCATTATTACCACATTTTGCTTAGCACATAAGTTATACATTGTGTTTCTATAAATAAGTCTGACCATGAATAACTAATATGATGTCTAACCCTTTCAGGGAGATATATGGAAAAGATATAGCTGGGCTGAATAGAATTAGGTGTCTTTTTTATTTTTTAACGAATCTAAATACTGATTTCCATAGTGGTTGCACTATTTTATGCTCCTAGAACCAATAAAAAAGGACTTTTTTCTCCACAAACTCCAGAAATTTTCTTTTGTTTGTCATTAGTTGACAATGAAAGGCATTCTCTGGGGAGAAAGATGGAATTTCAGTGCTGTTCTGATTTTCATTCCACTAGTTGTCAATGATGCTGAACATTTTTTTTCATACATCCACTGGTCATTTGTAGTTTTTCTTCTAATAGGTGCCTACATCTCTTCATTTCAGTTAGTTTTTTACATATTCTAGATATTAGTGTTATGTTGGCAGTCAGTTTGTCAGAAATTACTTTTATCTGTTTGAAACGAAGTGGTATCCTATATCTATTTTGGCCAAGGTTTTAATTATGGATGAATTTCAGATCTTGTCAAATGCTTTTTCTGTGTCTATTGAGATGATTATGTAATTTTTGTCCTTGCCTCTGTTTATGTGACCTATTGCATTTACTGTTCTTGTATGTTGATCCATGTTGTATCTTTAAGGCAATATCAACTTGGCAATGATATGTGATTGTTTTAAATTAGTTGTATTCTATTTTCCAGTATCATCTTGAAGTGTTTTGCATCTATACTCACTAGCAGATTAGTCCATAGTTTTCACTTTAAGTCCCTCTCTGATATTCCTAAGAAGGTGATGCTAGTTGTAGTCATGCTTCTGATTTCTAGAGTAGCTCAGTCTTAAACAATTTACCCCTTTCTAAAATGGTTCTCAATTAATCACTCTCCAAAAGGCTGGCACTCATCTGGTCTTGATTTATTTTCCAATTCTAGCCTTTCTTTCACTCTCAAAGAAAAATTCCATACTGTATTTGTGATTAACAGTAAGTGTGGCCTTTCCTCGGGCTAGCACTTTCAGCCCAGTCCATTCTTTTGCACTAGGCCAGAGGACCCTCTCTGTGCCTTCTTTATGTTTTTGTGGAAACAAAACAAGGGGCTGGCATTACCACTTCCAGGTTCTTTTTCTTCCTCTTCTTATTTGCTCCTGCTTTTCTTTTTCTTTCTCTTACTTCCCTCCTCTTCCTCTTCTTCTTCCTCTTTTTATATCTTCTCCTTCTCCTCTTCCTCCTCCTTGTCCTTCTCCTCCTTGTCCTTCTCCTCTTCCTCCTCCTTCTTCTTTCTTTCTTCTTCTTTTTCTTCTTCTTCTTCTTCTTCTTCTTCTTCTTCTTCTTCTTCTTCTTCTTCTTCTTCTTCTTCTTCTTCTTCTTCTTCTTCTTCTTCTTCTTCTTCTTCTTCTAGCAGGGTCTCTGTTCTTAGCCCAGGCTAGCCTTGAACTCACAGAGATCATCCTGCCTCAAACTCCTGAGTGCTGGGATTATAGATATGCAGTGTTTCACTGGGTTCTGCTTTCTTCCCTTTGTATTATCTGGTTTCTCCAGTTTTCTTAATTTCTAGTTATCCTTTCTTTATTCCCAGAGCTTTTTCTCCTTTTTCTTTGCTAAGTTGATGTTTTTTAGATGATGCTTTTTTAGGCTCTAGACTGTCACTAATGTCTCCCTCATTAGTGGATTTAGAACAAGGGTCACTAAATATTTTCTCCCAAAATGAAAGAGTAAACATTTTAGTCATATTGTCTCTGTTGTAACTGCTCAAATCTATAATTGTACAAATGCAAACAAAAATAATATGTAAGCCAATAGGCAGCATACAACCCAAGAAAACTTTATTTATCAAAATAGAAATGTGCTTCTTGGGTTTGTCAGCTTGATGAAGATAATAATATCAGTGCCTGATAAGGTAACCACCAAAGGAACATTTTTACCTCCTCTCGGAAGCATCTATCACCTCCTATAGAGTTGAGAGGTGAAAATAATCAAACCTAAACCTGACCAGGTTTCTGAATCTGAATTCTCAACACTAAGTTTCATGGAATTCAACAGATAACTACATTAGTCTGTTCTGTGTGGCTATGATAAAATACCCGACATTGAATATTAATAAAGAAAAGAATTTTATTTCATTCATAGTTCCAGAAATTCGACAGTATGATGCCAAACTACTAATAAGAACTCCCCTGGCTGTGCTACAGCAGGGCAAAGAGATGAAAAAGGGAAAAGGCTGCAGGCAGAAAGAGACAGTGCACAGGGTGGTCCACCTTTTTAACAATCCTCTGTCATGGTTGTAATAGCAGAGGAAGAACTCTAATGAGACAGCATTAGTTCATTCATGAGACAGTGCCCCTTTGCTTAATGATCTCCTTATAGACTAACTTGTAAAAGTTCTACCACCTCAACGCTACCACATGGGGACCAAGCTTCCAGCATAGGGATCTTTGGGTGGGTGGATGGAGAAAATCATATGCAAACCACAGAAGTATCTAACAGGAAGGTGCATTCCATCCAGTAGAGACTGTGGCAAATTATTCAGGATAAAGGAGGCACTGTCCTTAACGCAGGCCTACAAGGAAAAAAAAAAGAAGGACACTTTATAGGTTAGAAGAGGCTTAGTGGACATAACATCAAATTAAAATGCAGACAAAAATAATTGCTCTCAAAACTAAATTCCTAACTAACATAGCTCTACTGCTACTCTTGAATTCAGGTTATTCCTCAGTAGTAATGCATCCTCCATAAAAGGCAATCAGAATATTCTATTCAGTTCCTGGAGGAAGAAAAAAATTCTTCAGGAGATAGCAAAGAGATCTGATTTTATTAATTCATTAACATCACACTGTTTGTTTTATTTAACACACATTTCCTTAGCAGAGGTACAAAAAGAACTTCATGGTTAGACAAAATGTAACTATTTTAATATTTTCTGATAATAGATGAGAACAACAGCAATCATTGGAAGGTGCTTTCTTTTGTGTATAGCATTTGTTAAATTGGTTACTTAATGATTACTTTGTCTTTGGCTTTATTTTCTCATAAAATAATCATTGCGTGTAGAATACATAATCATTTTTTGTAAGATGCACAATTCAGATGCCCATTAACTCCTTGAAAAAAATTATTGTTAATGCATACATTTTTCTTGTTTAGATTTATTTCTCACCAGAGAAACATAAACTATCCCAATTAACTATGAATCTTAGTCTGTGATAAACTGGAATACCACCAACACTCCGCAAGCTTGAACACATTTCAGTCCCCTGAAGGCCAGAAGTAAATTACTGCCTCTGTAATGAAAATAAATTTGCTAATTAGCTCATTTAATCAAATCTGACCAAACTCTGTTCCTGCGCATCAAACACCTGGAAGTAGTATTTAAAACACTACATTTATAAAGCTTAGTACCAGAAGGCAACTTTTTTCCTGGCTGTTGTGTTTTGTTTTGTTGGTCAGAGAACAATCACAGCCCTCTTCAAATATGCCTAGATTTAAAGAATGTATTCAAGGAATACATTCCTAGAAGTACAGAACAGTGGGTTAGATACTAGGCTAGACAAGTAACTAGATAAGAAGTTAGCAGAATGAAAGACCAGGGAAGAAAAATGAAGAGACATGAATTTAATATGCTTAGCATGACCTATGAAAAATAGAGCCGCAAAGAATTGCTTGGCTCTGACAAAAGTGTGAGCCAAACTTGTTTTCATATTCACCAGTCTGTGACAGATGACAAAAATTCCATTACTCTCCAATGTAAGTACAATATGCATCTTCCTCTAATTGTACACACACCAAGTCAAAACTTTCCTAATCATTTAGGTCTCCGATTAGTCAGATACTACTGCCAGCATCTCCCTCATGTACTTGCTCTTCCTGTGGTACCACTAGGCATACCAGCTCTCACCCTCTCAGGCAAAACATGATCTTGAGCAGGAAGTACTGAAGAGATGGCAGGCACTAGAAAGCAGCTGTCTCAGTGTTCAGTCCCCAGCACTACCGCTGAGATCATTGGTCACTTGCTAAGATCCTACATTCTTACCGTCCATACACTGGCCTGGGTTATTAATGTATTTCCCAGAACTTCTGTCTGTCTCTTTTCTATGTCTAAACTTGTTTACAAAGTTTTAATACCTGAACTCCATGAACTACTGAACCTTTTCTTATTTAGGCTGTGCCTGCTACTCCTTTCCTAAGCCCATTTTGCAGAACTTGATACTTCTCACTTTTCTGGTGCTCTTATCTCTACCTGACCTCATAAGAATTAGTTACCCTTCTAAGGCTAATTATGCTTACTTGTCTTTATCTGCCTTTCGGTGATTGAGCACCGGGACAATCTTACTGAGAGAAGATGGCAAAACACAATTATTGCCTCACTACGCCATGCTGATGTACACTAAGCATAACAAGCCAGCGTGTTGGATTCCTGATTTTAAATGAGCTCCTGCTAAATATACATTGTTTTATAATAAAACATTGGGAAGACAATGTAAATATTTTTTTTTGTCACTTAATGTGGACATTCCTTTGATAGTAACTTAGGTTGAAGGACTCTGGTGAGGTCATCTAAACAGCTGAGCTATCAGGTTGAACAGATGAAATTAAAGCTTTGTAAACAAGTTTAGACAGAAAAGAAAAAGACAGAAGTTCTGGGAAACACATTAACAACTCAGTCCAGTTTATGGATGGTAAGAATGTAGGATCTTAGCAAGTGACCAGTGATCTCATTTGGGGCAAGGTTGTTCAGTCTCCTTGGCTCTTAGCTTTTTCATCTACAAAATGAGGACAAAATTAATACCCACCCAAGTTATAAAAAAAAAAGATTAATTTGGTCTTTGTCCACTGTTCCTGGCACAGAGGTTCTAAAGCCTTTGGAATTTACTACATGATAGGAGCATCTTCTGTTCTAATGAGATGTTTCTCAGCAGAGTTTAGTCTCTAAAGAGGTACGTTTATTAGAGACTTCAAATTTTAACCTTCCAATCATTGTGGAAAGACAGACTAGCAAATTGGTTAATCACCAACGAATGCTTACTTAAATTATCTTACCTACTCAATTAAACGTCCTTTATAGCCCTACAACAGGGTCCAGAGAGTTTCTGCATTGCTAAATCCTTGGGAATATGAGGAAGGGGCAGTTCCTAGAAAGGGCAAGGAAGTTCCCTGCCATCTCCCCACACCTTACCCCATGCATCTCTCTTATTTGGCTGTTTCTGTGCTGTATCCTTAAAGTAAACCAATATCAATAAGTAAAAGTGATCCATTGTCATAAACAGAGGCTGAGTTCTATATAGTATTTTAGAAAATCATGGAACTTGAGAAGGAGTCTATGATAACCCCTAGATTTATTGCCTATTGGCCAAAAGAACAATAATCTATACTTTTGAAATAGTATTCTCAGACTTCCTGGGCTCTTAATCTATGAGGTTTGATGCCACTTTTAAGTAAATTATGTCAGAATTGAATTTCAGTGGAGAACACACAGCTGATGTTGAAGAGTTAGAAAAGTGTTGGGAAAGACACTACAAATGTGAGGGTGAAATGCCGGGAGTAAAGATAGTTCATTTCTACCACGTACAGTTACTGTGGAAATGCGCTCAGATCATATTCGTAAACACTTAAAACAGAACCCCGATCTTGGTATTTATTTCATAAATTGTTATTGATTCTATTGTAATCACTACTGTTATTAGTAAATAATATGAGATGACATGCTGTCACAAAGATTCAAGAACCTAACCTGAACATAGATGTGAACCTTTAGCCATCCACATGTGCACACAAAGTTTCTTTAGGACTTTGGAGTCTTGTCTGAACATTTGTCTATATATTAGAATCACATTATTTCCTAAATGATCTTGCTTTTTACTTAAAATACAATTAAGGGCTGGGGAGATGGCTGAGCAGTCTAAGCACCTTCTTGCCAAGCACAAGGATCTGGGTTTGATTCCCAGTACCACACGCCATGCCAGCCCCAGAATGTGGATGTGCCATGCCAGCAACTAAAACTGGGAGTGATGGCACATGCCTATAATCCTGGTGCTGGGGAGGCTGAGACAGGATGATCATTATGAGCTGGAGCTGTGTAATGAGACCTTGTAATATATATATATATATATATATATATATAATTAAATCATGATGTAAGATTGTAGTTAGCAAAATTAAGGAAAATATTTTCGTCTGGCACTTGTACACAGTCCATGTCAATTCCATACTTAATATTAGGATTTTTTTTCTGAATTATTTAAATGCAAGATAGAAAGACATTCCACTGGATTCTTTTCTCCAGTACCAGAGATCCAGCTAAGGACCTTCTGCTTGCCAGGTAGGCACTTATGTCACTGGGCTATCTCACTGGCCTTGGTTTCTTCTCTTATTCAAACATATCATCTAGCATTTGTTATAAAAGGAGTGTGTTCTATTACACACCATTATGCAAGGATTTAGGCCAAACAACAACTTCCTGTCAATGCTTCTTTTTGGAGGAGTGAGTTGAGCTAGATAAGTCTGGCTGTAATTATACTATTTGAAATCTTGAACATTCAGTACCTCTTACACATTAGTGCAAATGAGTTGATTTTCTTGGGAAGAGGCTGTCTGCAAGTAGCTTATTTGTATTTGGTGACCTGGGAAGAAGCCAGGAAGATGGAAAAGACAATATCATGTCAATCTATTAAGGTGACTCCAGGCAGATCTTAGGTCCACAGAAAGAAGATTAACAGACAAGTTGAGAGAAAATTTTTCCATCTCCAGTAAGTCTTGGGGGTGATAGAATATCTATCTATCTATCTATCTATCTATCTATATATCTATCTATCTATTTATGTTACTTGGCTCAGCATGCCCTGAGGTGGGGCTGGCACAGCATGTGGTGCCAGAATCAAACCATGGTCCCTGCGGTTACCTAAGCAGGCACTTTAGACTGCTGAGCTATCTTGCTGGCCCCCAGGGGGTGTGTGTGATAGAATATCACTCAATATTAGATGGCACCTGTTTTCTGCTTATGATCTTGATGCTGTAGCATCAAGGAAAAATACAGGAAATCTTTGCTCTCTGAAGGACTAGAACTAGAAATTTTGGAAACCTTGACAGACAACACCTAAATAGAGACTTCATATGCTTGAAGAAAATATGAAAGGTAAAATCCCACTAAGTGACTCCTGGAGCAATTTCTGTTACAAACTAACTGAAATGAGAAGATAATTATGAATAAATTTGTATCAAGCACTCAAAAGAATTCCCAAAATAATTTGTTTGGAGGTGATCTTAATATCCATGTTGGGTCAATGACATGTAATGTTGTAATCAGATTTACATAGTCACTAATAGCTTATCACAGTACCTCCTTGATTTTATATTTTTTAATCCCCTAGCCAGGTCCTCAGGATGCAGTGGACAGGTGATCACCTGGAAAAACATGGAAACATCTGAGTTCAAGGCTAGGATGTCAGCTAACTGTTCTCCAAATATCCAGCCCTGAAAGGCCAATTAGTACTCCACAAGATCACAAACTCAAATAAAAGCACTGTTTCCTTTGCTAAGGATGTATTAGTACTGATAAACTTGTTATATGCCTATGCTAGAGGTTTCAAGCTATCCATATGTAAAAGTTCATGAGTTGATCAACCTAGAGTTTTGAATAAGAATATGATAACCCTCTCATCCAAGATTCCTACTGCATAGCTAAAACTGAGAATAATACTGAAACTTACATGGACACTATTTTTCCTGTACATACATGTGCATGATAATGTTTATGCAATTATAACAATATACTGTAACCAAAATGATGTGCATGTGGTCTTTGACATGTGGCAAATGGGAGGGAAAAATATAGTGTGGAAAGAATCCACAAACAGATGGTAATGTTCTATGTCCCGTGTGAGATGGAATTGAACGTTGCAAGATTTTATCATGTTACTCAAAGCATGAGTGGTTTATTTTTGGAAATTCCCATCTCGTGCTTTTGGATTGTGGTTGCCAATGGGTAACTGAAACCATGGAGAGCAAAACTGTGGAGAAAGGAAGATGGTGAGTGCGTCTTTAGAAGGGAAGGTGCTCTGTCCCTCTCCACTATCCAACCAGCTCCTTCTCAAATGCTCAGTCAGTCTCAGTAGTGTTACGTGGGTTGTTAATTTCCTGAAATCCCTTGTATGTTGAGCACATTTGTCTTCCTAGACCCGATGTCACTATCCCAAGAATGTAAACACATTGGTCACAAGAAAGCAGCTCAGTTAAGAGAAAAATTCCAGACTGGTAATGCAAGAGCATTCTCTTCACATGCTTGTTCTTTTATCTGGAAGGAGCTGTGCTGAATCTCCAGTCTCAGAATGTTCAAGAGTGAAGTGAGAGAAACAGATGAGCTTTTCCAAAGTGACACCCATTCTTCTTGCTCCTGATGTGGTTGGTGTCTTCTCATCAGAGTTCTTGATGGAACTCTGTGGCTTGTTTAACAAAATGAAAATGCACTAGTGCTGGAATCAGGACCCAAGCTCTCGGGGACGGTGCTGTGACTTGTTCAGTTTTCAGCCTTGCACAAAATGCTTTGCCCCATTTGATTCATAACAAATAAAAATAAGGGCTCTGTGTTGGACTCCATTCAAAGATCCTTCTGACCTTTCTTTCAGTGCTTTGTCATTTCTGCACGTCAGGACAAAATATTTTGCCAATGAAGACCTCTGTCTATGAAGAGAATCATATGACCTGATAGGAAATTTTTTCTATGCGCAGATCTTGGAAAGCTTTAGTCAGGTTAATGTAGTTTGTTCTGGCTCAAGATTTCTACAAAAGTTAATTTCCTGTGACATCATTCACAGCCTATACTGTGTATCTCCACCTTGGAATGTGGGTTCTGCCACAACATTAGGGTAGAACTCTTGTAAACATGAGCTGTCCTGGCTTAATAAAGAGATGATAACTGCAAAGGAGGAAATCTTTAAAATGACCACTGCAAGGAGCTGTTGAGGACAAGTGATAGCTCTCTTGACAGTTTCCAGAACGACCTTGCAGAGCTCCTTTTACCAAGCAAGAATCTGCCTACCACATTTTTTTTTTTTTTTTGTGAGTGCCATGCTGGCCTGCTAACTGAGAATTTCAGCCCTCCCTCCTCATCAAAATATCTGGTCTCTGAGTAAACACCATACAACTGGCAAAGACCTGTTACAACACTGTAATATGGAAGAAGTGACAGGGGGCTAGGGCGATACCTTGGCTGTCTAAGTGCTGCCTGGCAAGTGCAAGGTCCTGAGTTTGATCCCTGGTACGACATGCTGTGACAACTCCAGTCCAGGCCTGTTGGCACACACCTGTAATCCAAGCACTAGTGATGCTGAGAAAGGATGATCATTATGAGTACAAACTGCATAGAGAAATTCTGTTTCAAAAAAAAGAAAAAGAAAGAAACATATTTTCCATCAATTGATAGTCTAAACTTTAAAACCCCTATAGAATGTAAAAAAAAAAAGAATAAATAAACATTGCTACACAAATATTTTTGAACTTAACCATTTACAAAATTGTGGCATTACATTTCTATGGCCTTTTTTCCTTGTCTTGTGTTCTATCACCTTTCTTTCTTTCTTTCTTTCTTTCTTCCTTCCTTCCTTCCTTCCTTCCTTTCTTTCTTCCTTTCTTTCTTTCGTTTATTTTTAAGCAAATATTTACTTGAGAGAGAGTATAGCAATAGTCGATATGACATTAGAAGCAGTACATAATTGGAATACCAGAATGATAGGCATTCCAAGCATGGTTTTAGTATTACACATTGCTATCCTCAGTGTATTTGCCCAGTTCACAGATATCCATATATACTCAGTGGAGTCTCAAATTTCATGTTCAAGGAGCTTATGGGGCCACAGAGGAAAGTGATTGATGTTGTACAGTGTGCCTAAGGAGAGCCACCTTGGAAGAAAACATTTTGTCAGGCCTCCACAGAGAGCAAAATGGTCAAGCAATGGCAATGATACATCCAGGTGGCTGACACTGACAAAAGTTTTGCAAACCGTAGTGCATGGTTCCAAGGGTAAACCCTGAGGGGACCTGACTGACCTTGTCAGATACAAAAGTTCCATATTTTTGTAACATAGGTCTTGCTTTATCTCGGTCTTAAGCATCCAGCAGAAAAGCCTAACCATGATGTATGAAAAGGAAAGCCATATCTTCCCAATGACCACTTCCTCCTTTATGCCCACCCCAGCCCTAAATATAGCTTCTTTTTACCTTTCCGGCACATAAGGGAGTCCCAGTCAGCTCCTTGCACGTCACTGCACCTGCCCCCTCAAACTCTGCCCCTAACAAAAGTCCATAAAATCCCAACCCTCCATCCCCTAAGGTCAAAGGAGTCCTACCGTCTCCCTGCCATCCTCTCCATGTCCTCAGTAGTAATAAAGCATACACACCCTTGCCCACTTCTTTTACTTCTGCTTCTCTGCTATATCAAAAGACCTAACAAGAAGCACATCCTACACATCTACCCCTATGTGCTGTACATCATCCTGAGATGTAGTACCTCCTGCAGACTCCTGACCTTCAGAAGCCACGAGTGGTATAATCACTGCTTTCTTAAGTCTTAGGGTAATTTGTTACCTGGCAACAAATGGCTGGGCAAAACTACTGTTGTATGCAAAGAACTTTTCTTTAGTTATTTTTCCCTAGAAGAAGAAAAACTGTAGGAGAGTTTGTTAATAGCAGAGCCTATTCTAAAATATATTGTGGGGCTAGGAATATGACCCAGTAGTAGAGTGTTTGCTTGAAATTTATCCCAGCACTGCAAAGATAGAACGATGAATAATAAAACACAGTATATTAATAGAAAATATAAGGTTGCATAAGAAAAGCTAATGAAGAGTGCCATTGAAAAGAGAGCTTGTTCACAGCTCCAAAGAGCAGAGAGCATATCAGGCCATGCAAAGGAGGCCATGCCAGCTGTGGCTGAAGGGCAAGAGACAAGGGAGCTATGTGCATGGGCATTTTCTGTTTGTTTCTGCAGGAGGAGATAAGTGAGACAGAGTAAGCAGCTAAGTATCGACTAATTTGAATCTCTGAGCAAAATGGTTGTGTCCAGTTGTTTGATACCTGGCCAACACAGATGTGATGTTTAAAAAAAGGATGAGGAAATGTTGGCTTGGTGGAAAAGGAGGTTGTTGGTATGTGGGCCTGAGGTTGGTTGGTTTGAATTTGACAAGTGGGCAAAGAGTTTAATGATATAGGAATTGGCTAAATGTAAGAGAGGCAATTTCTCCAGGGTTAGCAAGGCATAACTGTCAAAGCATTGAGACAGAAAATAGAAGACATGGTGGTACAGGGGTACTTCCCATTGTAGAGAAAGCTATGTCTAACACTGATGCTCCTTAATTCCTGAGAAGCTAGGGTATAATTCATGCTACATTTGTGGCCTGTGGGAAGGAGAAGGAATGAGGGAGAAAAGGAGACTTTGGTACTGAGAATAATTTTCTTCTCTGATAAAAGAGAGAGAACCTTGCACAAGAACAAGCGCTCTCTTCCTCTCACATTTTGAGATTCTTACATAAGGACTCTGAGCTTGGGGCTATAGCATTAGTGTGTGATCATGAAAGTGCTGCAGACAGCTGAGTTACATAGCAATACTTTCAGTAGCCAGGCAGGGGCAAGTCCCCAAGGAGATAGTATAGAAGACAAGATGACTTTGTAACTTTGGAAGACAGAGACCCCTGCTGTGGGCCAGACCTCAAGACAAAATAGTAAATAAATGCAGCCACATTACCTCCCTAAAGGTAGGCATCCAAGATTGATATTCTAAATGAGTCTCTCACCTTAAGGACCCCTGGAAGTTGCTAACCCAGCCCCCTACAGGCAAAGCCCTGGTTCTCTACTCATGCCCACTTGCCATGCCCACTTGGTAAGTGACTCACTTCCTTATTTGGTCCTGGATTCAATCAATTTTACCTGAGCAATGGTGCTTGTAGTCTGATTAATTGACCATAGTTTTGTCTGACCTCATGCCCACCTAGCGAGTTCCCATGTTCTCCGTCTTAGGCGTGCCTCTTCACATGGTTTTGCTTTATTAAAATCCCTAGAAAAGGCAGATTCTCAGGAAAAGCCCTTTGGTCTCCCTCCTGTCCTTCTCTTAAACAGAAGCTTGCTTTCCCCTAGTAAGTATACTCTGCTCTTAACCTCCATTGTTCCTAAAATTCATTCTTCGGTCTTAGAGAACACAAACTTGGCCCAGGTACATTTCAGGTTGGGAGCTTCATTCCCCTGTATCAAGAGGACAACTGCAAGAATCACATGAAAAGCAACTTGAGGCCCCACATCAGCGAGCTCATATCCAACCCTACAATCCTACCAATGAAGCAACTTTTTTCTTTGGATGTTTGGCTACTTACAGCCAAAAGTATAAGCTACACACTATACTGGTTAGCCATGAATGGCAGAGCCAAAGCTTGCTTCCAATTCCTAGACTCCTCCTCTAACTGCCAGTTGGAAAGGCAGAGGGAGTTTAGTTTTCCAATTGTATAAAAGGACTTGAAACTTCCAGGCTAAGAACAGTCAATTTGCTAACATGAGGAAGAACTTGGGCAAGTGTGGGTTCACTTAAGCAGAAAGCAGAGAGACAGATGTGGAATAATGAGTCCCGGAGACCCTGAGGAGGGACGTCCACTGCTGCATGCTGCCTCAGGCAGGGGCTGCCTGCTGGCATCCAGATCCACACTCGCTGTGCTGAACATATGGAAGCAGGAGGAGGCATTTCATGTGGTCCATGGATGCAGTGCGCGCAGCTTAGCGGGAACATGTAGGATGCACATGTACACACTTCTGGGGGTCCCAGCCACATCCACCAGTGGAATGGGGAGGAGTTCAAATAACATGAAATAAGAGGAGCATAAGGAGGATGATTTATGTGCTCTTCTAATTGGTGAAATAAGGATGCTGGATGGATTTTTTGATCTACTGAAAGTGGAATAGATGTTGCCTCAATAATCTAGATTTCACTGAGCGTGCTTAGATAGACCATCCCTAATCACATGACTCTATTTAAGGCTTGTACATAATGGGAGATGCAATATTATTATCTCTTTTCATGTATTTAGTAGAGTCTACAGGGTCTCATTTCATAGATCAGACTCGTAGTGATTCTCCTGTTTTTCAGCCTCCCAAGCACTAGGATTATAGACTTGCACCATCACGCCCAGTCTCAATGGCCATCTAAGCTCATCCTGGAGGCAGGGCTGGCACAGCACACCAAGGACTGAACCTTGGTCCTTCCACCTGCCTAAGCAGGCATTGCTATCTGGCTGACCCAAAATATGCTATCTTGAGAACACAATCTAGTCAGTGAAAATATGCATGAGGAAAAGGGAAAATAAAAGTGGAATCTGTTTTTAAAAGGAAAATAAAGCATATTATGATTACAATAGGTATGTCTAGACCAGTGTCGGAATTCTCTCTGAAGACTTATGATCATGATGATTTTATGTGAAGATACTTGAGATGGTGGGATGTGTCTTTATCACAGGTTTTCTTCTCATCTGTACCGTTAAAGCTATTGCCATTGGCCAGATAGCTCAGCAAACTAAAGCACCTCCTTAGGCAGGCACAAGGACCAGGGTTCGATCCCTAGCATGCTGTGCCAGCCCCACCCCCAGGGTGCATTGAGACAGGAGACAGCAATTGAGACTGGGCGTGGTGGCACACACCTGTAATCCCAGTGCTTGAGAGGCTGAAAACAAGACGATCATTATGAGTCTGATCTGTATAGCAAGATCCTGTAGACCCTGCACTAAACACTAAATAAATAAGACTATTGGTTTGTTTCACTCCTATTTCTGTATCTATCTTGCTTCCTCCCTCTCTTCAGGAGACTGCTTGCATCCTTTCACTTTATACACTTATTCCCAATATCTTCTAGACACTGTCACTGGAAAATAGTAACTGATAAACCAGGCTTCATTGTTACTGGGAAGCTATGCATCTGATTTTCTAAGATCCAGCAGTTTTTGCTACTGTCTAGATCAACACATGCTACTTCCAACTCTAATAGTTTTGGCGGTGGTCATGAATCCCAAGCCCCTTATCCCTCTTTATACGCAGGTCTATGTTTATTCTCTTTCTGGTTTGGCCAGAGTGCCCTAGGAATTGAAGAAATCAGATAAGACGGAGCTTCTAATATACCATGTACCAGTAAAACATTGAGCAGCATGGCATTCTTACTATTTTTTAGCTCTCTTTGTCCTACTTTATGTTATGCCTACTTGTATTCTTTTATCATGTGGCCTAGGAATTTGGTAAAAGCCAGGTCAAAGATATGTCATAAATTCCCCACTAGAGAAGTAAATCAAGAACTTCAGAGGGGTAGAGGTCTGAAGTGCGAGGAGTGGTACAGAAATGAAATGCCATTGTTTTCATTTCTTCCTTTCCTAGGATGTAGTTTTAAGGGATATGCACATAGTGTCAAAGAAGCATACCTATAAGTAGTGTGAGATGCTTAAGAGAAGACATATATTCTGCGAGTGCCACATTCAATACAGTATGGCATGGCAAAGAGGAGCCTGAGAGTAGGCTGTGGGCAGAGGGAGGGCCACAGGCACTACTTTACATGTCTCCTAAGAGCCCATTGATTTATAAAGACATCACCATGGAAATCAGAAACACAAAGATACAGAATACAGTAAAATATCATGCCTGCCATTGGACCATCATGGTTTGGGGCCAGGTGATCTGGTTGAGGAAGCTGAGGAGTGTATGAATCAATCCAAGGTGTAGCTTTCAGAAACAAGAGTAACTTGAATCCACCAGGATTCTTGACTCAGAAGATCCAAGGACCAGAAAGCACATAGAAGAAGGCAAAGGACTGGGAGCTTATCAGCTGCTACACTCACAAAAGACAGAGCTAGTGGTCATCTCTATCAAGTTCAGCTCCAGGACCTGGGTGTACTCCCCCCAAGCTACTGTCATGATCACTTGCATGACCAATGTTACTCACATGCCATCTGAGGAAAGAGGAAGAAGAAAGAAAAGGAGAAGAAGAAAGAAGAAGGAGAAGGAGGAGAAAGAGAGGAGGAGGAGGAAGAAGAAGTAGAAGAAGGAGGAGGAGGAAGAAGAGGAAATGTGAAAGACTGAGTACATTTATGAGATGCAAGGGCAAACTCCAAGGATTGTTTAATGCAGAAGCCACTAAAATGAGGTTTAGTAATAAATTCAAAGTCTTCTTTCTTTGCCCTGGCTTTCTGCTTATAGTTGGCTGAATGGATGTGGAGTAGGTCATAAAATTATTTTTTATTATCTGAGTAAATATTAAATTTCAATCATGTTTCATACAGATAGGTGATCCCAGGCTTGTGTGGATCAGTCTAGATTTTTTACTTACATGACAGTACACAATTAGTATGCATTTAGTGGAGACTGTCATTCTCATTTTAGAGCTGCTCTTTTCTAGAGCAAGCACTACGCAGTTCCATACTCCCAAAGTGTTGGGCAGAGTGAGTTGAAGTTCCCAGCCGGACATACGATCACAAGGGAAAACAACCAGTAATCTAATATACTGTGAGGCTAACTTATGCTTTCTAATAACTGAGGCATACAGTAGGCTTTTCACCTACTACAGGTGGATCAGGACATAACACATCTTATTTTGAGGAGCACCTGCAATCAGTAACAACTACAGCCAGACACTCCAAGTATTGACCCTGACAAGCTAGCAGGTAATGCTGATGGTGCTTGTAAGGGGACTGGGTTATTTAGGGGGTCACATTCATGAAACATTTCAGCTAATGTGTCTCTAGAAATGAGCAGATCTGCATTAAGTAATCTAAAAGCAAGGTTGGTCATCCACCATCTGTGGTTTGACCAGTGTAATGGCTTGTATCTAGATGTGTCTTCAAAACCTCATACACTCACAGGTGAGAGTGTTTTCATTTATTTATTTATTTATTTATTTATTTATTTATTTATTTATTTATTTATTGGTATCAGGGATTGAACTCAGAACTATACTCACAGGTGAGAACGTATTTATTTATTTGTTTGTTTGTTTGTTTCGCTGTATCAGGGATTGAACTCAGAACCCTACGCTTGCCAGGCAGACATTCTACTGAGTTATCTCACCAGTCCTCAGAGGTGAGAGCTTTAAAAGCAGATGAATTAAGATGTGATACTGGGATTAAGGGTGTGAGATTAGGATTAAGAGAGTAGAGGAGGAAAAGCCCACCCTCGGTGTGAGTCACACCATCCCGAAGGCTTCAGGATAAAAGAGAAAGGCAGGCTTGCTGCTGCTGCCGCTGCTGCCGCTGCTGCTGCTGCTGCTGCTGCTGATGATGATGATGATGATGATGCTTGCTGCTTGCTGCTTGCTGCTTGCTGTTTCCTGCTTTGGTATGAACTGTTCCTCCTCTATGATGCCCCTGTGCCACACCACCCTGCCTTGGAACCAGTCAACTACAGGGTGAAACCTCTACAAACTGTGAGCGTAAATAAATCTTGTTTTCTTCAATTTGTGACTGGCTGGAATTTTATCTCAGGAATAAGACAAGTAACTAAGATACCAAGAGATAACTTCTTCTGTTCTACTGCAAGACTGAAGCATGAATAGGGCACTTAAAATTTCAGTTTAGTTGAAGTTCAGCCCAGGATATATGGCTGCAAATAATAGCAGTGACAATTACCCTGAGCCTGAATTTCCACATTTGCTCCACATTTGATGTTTTTCTAGTGTTGAGCAAATAAAAACCCAAACCTTGGGCCTGATTCATAAACATGCAGAACACAAAATCCAGATGAAATTCATTTACCATTAGGTCAGCATTAGTTATTCACTCAGCAAAGAATCAGAAATGTATCTGGTTATTCCAGGGTATGATAATGTGGTGATTCATCTTAAGTTGTTAAAGAAATGATAACCTCTCTATGGTCTTTGGAGATCTTGGAAGGCAATATGTTTTACAAAAATAAGATACAGCTCATACCTTTGTGGAGGCAAGAAGGGCAACTGCAAACTGCATGAGTGCAGCAACAGAGAGGGGAATGGCATTTGTGCCAGTAAAACAATATTTGAGGCTCGTGTATAAAATACACAAGTTTCTCACTACAGTTGTGGAACCAGGAAGGTGTAAGATCAAGGCACCAAGTGGTGTGTTGTCTGGTTCCAAGATGGTGCTTCAAATGCCACTTTTCCTAGAGGTCAAAGCATGCTGCTTTCTTACACAGCAGAAGGAAGAAGAGCAAAAAACAGAAATAAACTCTACTCAGCCCCTTTACAAGGCATCTAACTTATCTTATGAGGGCAGAGCTCTCAACCACCTCCTAACACTACTGTACTGGAGACTAAGTTTCAATATGAATTTACAGATGACAAAGCTTTTGAAACCATTGCAGAATGGTTCTACTTGAAGTGATTTCTGCTTCCAAAAAGAAAAGCTTCTGCTCTGGTGGTGTATCGAAAGAGACCTCAGCCAGGCTGTGGCGGTGCACACCCGTAATCCTAGCACTTGGGAGGCCGAAGCAGGAGGATCAGTGCAAGTTCAAGATCAGCTGGGGCTACAAAAGTGAGCTCAAGGCCAGCCTGAACTGCATAGCAAGACCCTGTCTCAAAAAGAGAGAGAGAGATAGAGAGACCCCAAAATCCACAAAGCAGCAATCTGGTGGACAATCAGGGTGAAGGTATATGATAAAGAATCCCTTTACATGGCATACAATTTCTCAAGGATGTGTGGAACAAAGCCAAGCCACTCACTGGCACGTGTCTCAGCATCAGAAAAGCTTGCGGAGAGGCCAGGCTGGCGAGCTGAGAAGGATTCCTGCCTGGATCCTTCTATGCATAGCATGTTCTGGAGACCAGCAGCACCATCATATTATCAAGGATATCGTTAACCCTGGAGAATCTCAGTCCTCATCCCAGACTAACTCCATCAGAAACCGCCTTTCAACAAGGTCCCCAAAGAATTAGCAAGCACATGAAAACTTTGTAAATTCTGTTCTAGCTCATTGGTACCTATATTCCAATTATATGTAGTCACCATCTGGCAAGTAAAAAAGAAAAAGGTGTGTGTGGGAGACATAGCTATGAGTCAGCATATCAGTTAAAGTAAATGGTGTGTGTGTGTGTGTGTGTGTGTGTGTGTGTGTGTGCTTCAAAATTTTAACGGGTAACCAGGGGTAAGCAGAAATTCTCAAACATTAGCCAGCATCACAACCCTGTAGAGCACTTGTCCCAACACTGATTGCTGGGCCCACTCTGCAACCTCTGACAACATCTAACATGCTCCTGCGTGATCCTGGACATGGTAAGTCTGGAGTCCATACTTTGAGTACTGTGACTTTTTTTTTTTCCACTAGTGGTAGATCAAATGTAAGGCCTCACACATGCTAAGCAATAGTTCTACCGTTGAGCGGCACTTTATTTATTTATTTATTTGTTTACTTACTTATTTATTTATTCATTCATTCATTCGTTCATTCATTCATTCACTCTACTTTGGGACAAAGTTTTTGCTAAGTTGCCCTAGGCTGTCTATGTGAATTGACAACTGGTGGACAGTTGTAACACCCAATGGAACCTAATCAACGTGGTGCTAGATATGAGGGTTGTTGCCAACAACATAAGAAGGAGAGCTGGGAGAGGAAGAAGAAGTGCTACTGGTTCTCCTGGAGGAGATGTCTGGTTGGCTTCCCTGGTATGAATTTGGCAGTTATTGTCAAAGGAGTTTAGGATTTCATTGTCACTGAGGATGGCTGTGTACTTTCCAAGGGAGCTCTGGGCTCTACTTTGAGTGCTGCTCCCTGGTTCCACTGTAGATTCCTTAGCCTGCAAGCACAGAACCTTCATCTCACTGCCACAGACTTTCTAACTTCCACCACTGAGGTTTGGGTCTTCCCATTTACATTGATGAAGCAGAGGTGCATGAGACATTGTGTTGTGGGCTCTAACCCTCCAGCTGGACTCACAGAGGTCATTGCCATAGCAGGACCCATGCCTCACTTCCCAAGAGACTGAAGATAACCAAGGCCAAGTGTGGTTTCCAAAATTATCAAACTGTCAGCATAAAGCTCATTTGAAAATTATTACACACCAAATACCCTCCTCCAAGCTACAGAAGCAGAAACTCTGGGGTGAGGTTTTGTCATTGTTTTTAACAAGCTCTCCAGGTGATACCTCCAGGTAACAGTAGCTAAAGTTTCAAGAGCACTAGAGCCGGGCGTGGTAGCTCACGCCTGTAATCCCAGCACTCGGGAGGCTGAGGCAGGAGGATCGGTGCGAGTTCGAGACCAGCCTGGGCTACAAAAGTGAGCTCAAGGCCAGCCTCAACTGCATAGCGAGACCCTGTCTCAAAAAGACAAAAAAAAAAAAGAGCACTAGACTGGGTTGGGTGTTCAGCTACATGCTGTCGGGGAGACACAACTGGACGTGAGTGAAAAGCTGGCTGTGTTTTCCAAATGAGTTGTGATCTAAGTGAATAAAATAAAATCTTTTTCTTTATTTGACTTTGCTTTATAACAGAGAATCTTGAGCTCTGGTCAGACACCAGGGTACTTCCCTACTAAAGGCAAAGAAAAGTAAGAACAACTGTTCACATATTTTTATCTATACCCATGATTATGAAAATACATATATATGAAATATGTATACAAATTATAGACAAATATAAATATACTTATATACACATGCAATTTGGGTTTAAAATTTCACAGTGGGACAAGAGTCAGTTTATATTTAAAAGTGTGACTCTGAGAAATTTGGCAAATAATGTCAACTCCTTAGACATCATGCATTTCTCATTTCTTCTGACTACCAGAAACCCAGAATTTCTCAATAATCTCTTTTCCTTATAATGAGGTTAAAAACTCATAAGTGGATTTTAATCATTAAAAGTGGACTTAATCATGGAGAGCCAATGGCTCTCAACATCAGCATCCTGGGGATTTGTTTCAGCTGCACTGCTTTTCCCAAAAAATCACTGTTCCCCTGGAACCCTGCTTGACTCTTTTCCCTTAAAGCTGCCCCAAAGTCTTTTCCCCCTACTGAAGGCCAGTAGCTGAGAAACAAACTGTTACCACTGCATCTTAGGAATTGTTTTGTCTTGCTCTTCCAAAACTGTTTTGAGACCATTCACACCAACTTTCTAATCAAGGACATTCAGTGGAGGCTGAAGATGGGGAAATCACACATTCCATTTGTCCAGACCTGAAATTGGCCATAGCACTATTTAAATTGAAAAATAACTAAATCAATGAACAGAATTAATGAGGGGAAAAGACTGGTGGGAGCCAGATGATAATGATGTTCATAGTATCATGGACACAGAAGAAGGGATAGTTTACTCTGAAAAGATCAAGTAATTAGAAAAGACTGAGTTAATTTCAGGCTCCCTTAAAAACAGTAGGGGGTGAAGTACACCAGTGGGTAAAATCAGTAGAAAACAAACACATTGGTGCAGGGGATGAGTGACATTGAGAAATGTAACTTATCTTTCCTAGGGCAGAAGTGGGAAAAATCTCAAAGAGAGAGGCAGTCTTTCAGAGAATGGAGGCCGGCTGAGATGGGTGACATCTCTCTCTCTCATATGAATAAACTATTGTCTCCCGCAGATACCAGCCAAAGGAAGATTCTTTTCAAAGTTGAGAAACATTGTTTAAAAGCATGCTGAATATCCAATGCTATGCTGAATCTATCATCAGGTCAGAGCATGCATAAAATAAAATGAAAACAGATTTTGCATTAAAAAAGAGAAGGGCTGACCAAATAGCTCAGTGGGTTACAGCACCTGTAAGCAGGCACAGGGGCTTGGGGTTCAGTCCCTGGGCCTGCCATGCTGGCCCCACTCATGGGGCATGCTGAGACAGAAGTTGAGACAGGACATGGTGACACACACCTGCAACCCCAGCTCTTGGGAGGCTGTAAACAGGCCAATCACTATGAGAACCTTCTAGTAGTGAGACCCTGAACACCCTGTAAACCCTTCGCTAAAATACAGGAAAAAGAAGAGAAGAAACTAGCCAGGTAATGGGTGTTTATGTTTTAAGTGACAGTGTAGTTAAGTAAAAAAAAAAAAAAAAACAGCTGATCAAATCCTTGATCACATGACTTTTTCTCATCAAGGAAGGCAGTTGAAAGAATCACATTAGTCATTAGCCAATTGGTAGGCTCCTCCATTTACTGTCCAATTGCACGAGTTATTAGCTAATGTATTATCCTGCTCAGGACTACACAAAAACATACCTATATATTTCCTCTGCACCCCAGTTTTTATCACTGACAGAATGTGAGCCCAGCAAGACCTACAGAGCTATGGATTATAGATGAGAAATATTTGGTAAAAGTGAATACATCCAGCAGAATGGTGATATCATGTATCCAGCCTTAATTGCTACTATTACCCCATAAAACTAATTTCAAGGTTAAGACCATCCATTATGATAAGAAATAATTTATCTAATGAGCCCTTACTTGTAGGAAACATGAAAGCTATCCTTGGTCTCTGGAAACAGGCTGGAATCTCAGACAATAATCCAATTTATTCACCTGCAAATGTGCTCCTCATGGTCTCTGGCTAGAAGCTATTGATATTGGATAAATAAAAGATAAGTGAAAAACTCACTCAAAATGTCAAATACTCCTAAGTAATTCTGGAGGTTGAGAATTTCATCAGGGAAAAATATCTAGATTTGTGAGAGAATGTTTGCTTCAGTGCTGGGTTAAGGAGGAGAGGTTGCCCTTGCCCATTCTTTCTGACCCTCCAGCTAACACTGTAGAAGTATCTTCTTCTGACCCTACAGTTATGGCTTCACACATAAAGAACTTCTATCATTCGCCCATATCAGTCAGTTTGGAATCTATCTCACCAAACACCTTACTAAATTGACTTCTTACTTGCTCAGGCCCCAGATTTAAAAATCACCTTGCTGTATATAGTGTACAAACCCATGAATCTTCCACATCCAACTCATCAACAAATTCTGCCAGCCCTGTCTGGAGCGCATGACCCATGTTTGGCGCCTCATCACCATCTCCACAGTTCTCAGGTGGCTCTCACTTGAACTATTTCGGTGCCTTCTAAACACTCTGTCCACCTACAGCAGAGTCCCTGTAGAGAAGACAAACTTTTATGACGGCCAAGAAATGTCATTTTTCTGCTTCGGAAAGGCTTCCTGTTTTACTCAAATTGAATTTTAAATTTCACCATTAGTTATAGGGTCCTCACTCTCAGGTCTCATATGCTCTTCCTTTTCCGTACATTCTAGACACACACACGCACACACACACACACACACACACACACACACACACACACACACTGCAGACCATTCCTGGCATTCTCTAGGGGCATTGCTTCATTTCAGGAGCGTTCCCCTGTTCTGGGCCTAGTCTGAAAGCATCTTCTTCCCAGAGTCTGCAAGGACCTCTTATGACTCCTACCTGCTTACCTTCTTCTAGTGTGTTTGGTGGAAGCGAAGTGGGACAGATTTGGGGGCAGAAAGATCAATCAATACTCTTTATTCATAACATCTTTAAGGAACTTAAGGATCACCTTAGCAAATATGTTACCCAACCACTCTATTCTACACAAATGCACTGTCCAAAGTCATCCACATAGGTAATACCAGGTCAGGATCTCAGCCTCCTTGACAAGGAATTTTTTTTCCTGATCATTCGGTGGGTCAAATTTGCTAAAGTATAAAGTAGCATTTTTATCTATTTGAATAAGCTAATTTGATTAGCATTACTTGACATATTACTTGCAATTAAATTTTAGAGAGCCATATGTTCAGTTTTTATTTTCTAGGCATAAAACTTATTTATTGAACAACCTTTTTGCTTCCTCTTAAACATTCTGACCTCCTATATATTTATGTAATAAATATGAAAGAAGGGACTATCTGGAAGGGAAGCTCAGATATGTACACAAATAATAAAAATTGTAGGACGTCTAAGGACAAATTTGTCTTCTTGTAGATTTTTTAGCAGTTGATAGACTGGTGGTGTGAGCTTGGTGATACACATCCAGAATCCCAGGACTGGGAAGGCTAAGGCAGGAAGATCACTGAATTCAAGGCCAGCCTGGGCAGTGTAGTAAATTAAAGACCAGCCTGAACTATATAGCAAGATCTTGTCTAAAAAATAAATAAATAAATAAGCAAATAAACAAACACTCTGTTAAAGGAAGTGCTGAAATAGGGAGGTAGCCCTGTGCCCCCCTTATGTCTTGCCTCAGGGTGCTCTGGGAAGCA
This sequence comes from Myocastor coypus, assembly GCA_004027025.1. Lineage (NCBI taxonomy): Eukaryota > Metazoa > Chordata > Mammalia > Rodentia > Myocastoridae > Myocastor > Myocastor coypus. Next base: position 25,053 of record PVJA010001105.1, on the reverse strand, counting down.
CTTACCCTCTCTCACTCTTCCGGCCCACAATTGCCCTCTTCTTAGACACCTGCACATAGCTGAAATACTGACCTTAGGATTGTTATGAATTTTAATTTAAATAAACTGCTAACACATTTAGTGATTTCATTATGGAGTACTGAGAATTTGCCTTCCTACCTAAAAAAACAAAAACAGGGGAAAAAAGCCTTCTAAGAGGTTTCTTTACTTAGAGCTTTCTGACCCCAGTTAATGCGATTGATATATTATCTATTTCCTGGAGTGGAGAGGCCTTGAGTTCTCCATCTTTCCCAGAGAGGTACATATTTATGGCTGGCAAGGCCCTCACCACACCTGGGACACTGTTTACGACCCAGAAGCCTCCCTCTCTCCCTCACTTCAGGAGAAACTCAGTCCTGGGGCAGTGAGACCTGAGGCTCAGACCACCCAAACTGTTCCCAGCATTTGTCTCCTTTCCACCTCTCTGGCTGTGCTGGAGAAAGAAGATGCCTTCTTTTCCCATTTTAGGAAAAGACTGAATTTCCCATAACAAATTATTATAGATTAACAGGAGAAAACCACACAAATTTATTGCACTCAACATTTACATGACATGGAAGCCTTTATAAATGAAGAGAAAGAAATGGCAGGAACCTGAGCACTGTGTGCTAATGTTTCATGGAGAAGGAGTTACCCTAGGGAAGAAGGACTAACAGGGGTAATGGACCTAGTGGTAATAATAAACTTAGCAAGGCCATGACGTCCAGATTTTGCTCTATCTCTTTGTGTTTTCAGACATATGGATTTTCCCCCTCCAGGTGGACATCTTTCAGATGGTCTTTAGGGAATTTAGGGAGGAAAACGACATCAACATGAGAATGACCTCTCCCTCCATGCTTGCTTCTCACCCAGTTACAGGTTGAAGGTACCCTCTTCAGTCTTACTAAGAATCAAGCTAGAGTAGCATTTGCCATTTTAATTTTCCTGACTCTTCGCCACTGTTTCCTCTCTGCAGCTGTGTCTACTGCATGTCACCATCATCTGCTGCTGACTTCCTTCTTCAGTGGGCTCTTTTCTTGGTCCTGGCCTCTCCATCCCATAGGCCCTCTGCTATGATGCTGCTCCAATAGGCCAGTGTCCTCTTCTGATGTGTGCTGCTCAGTTTTCCCTCACCATGACCAATTCCTAGACAATCAGCATAACAAGAAATGGCTTCTTAGAGCCCGGCGTGGTGGTGCACACCTGTAATCCCAGCACTTGGGAAGCTGAGGCAAGAGGATCGATGTGAGTTCGAGACCAGCCTGGGCTACAAAAATGAGCTCAAGGCCAGCCTGAACTACATAGTGAGACCCTGTCTCAAAAAGACAAAAAACGAACAAACAAACAAAAAACGGAAATGGCTTCTCAGAGCTCTCAGTTGACGAGCTTCTACTCCATCACTGGTTGACCCTGCTGCTGATGGGCCTGTGGCAGCACACTGTGGAAAGAGCTCAGCAGAGCAAAACCATTCACCTCATGCTTTGGAAGCAAAAGGGATAACGAAGAGGGTTTGGGGTTGCGCTGTCTCCACTGAGGGCACTGCCTCCCTGATCTAAAAGCCTTCCACCAGGTAGCACTTGTTACAGCATGCGTGTCCACCTTCTGGTGTGTCTGGACAGAACTGAGTAAAGAGAAGCTGTCTTGGATCACATATGAAACATATTATGTAATTATGTATACAAGTGACAAAATTTCTGCTTTTATATTTCTATTCTGACATCTTTTAATGGGCGATGTAAAGATAAAACTAGTAGACTATTTGACCTCATTTTTGTGAAACTAATGCATCAAAGTTTGGTTTGATGAAAGTGGTGCGATTCTTAGTGCATTCTCAAGGTGCTCATCAGAACTTTTTGATATATGTTTCTTCTCTGTGTGCATCATCCTTAAAAATAATTGTTCACAAGTGTAAATGCTTACCAAAATATGATGACAACAATAAAGCATGGCTGTGAAGCAAGGGATATTTTTCTCTGAGAAGATAAATCTTATCAAATTCTAATAAAAATAGTTTTTCTTTGAGTTGGAAGATTGCAATTCTATTCATTCTGAAACATAATAAAGTGCAACAATTTATTTTTCTAGTGTTAATGATTATTGTACGAAAACTATATCATAAGCAGAAAGCTATTTGAAACATTTTTCTACTTCTTGTATCACAGCTACTATAAAACCATTTTAACTTAAAAATAGCTTAACATTATATTACTAAACAACACAAGCCTGAGTATAATCAATTAGAAATTTCCAGTCTGCTTAGGAGCAGTAAATGTCTGTCTTTACCCAGGCACAGACACACTGAAACACTAGCATCAGTGATTGCTGAGTTCTGCTTGCCAAGTCTCGCAAGCTCACGTGACATCTGACATGTATTTGATTTGAGTGAACATGTGCCTCAGCTGGAGAAGAGGAAGAATTAGCCCTGCGCTGTGGGCCCTGTTACCTAGCCATCCGTTGTTGTCTTTTGAAAATGTATTTGGTACAGGGCCTATAGAGTCTACAGGGTCTCACTACACAGATCGGACTCGTAGTGATTCTCCTGTTTTCAGCCTCCCAAAGGCTGGGACTACAGTTGCATGCCACCATGCCTAGCTTCAATCTCCCTCTCAGTGTAGCCCCGGGGGGAGGGGACAGCATGGCATGCCAGGGATGAAGCCCTGGCTGCTGCACTTTGCCTGAGCAGGTGCTTTAGTCTGCTGAGCTATCTGGCTGGCTCTTTTATCTTGAGCTGCAGGACCACACAAACTAGCACTGAACATCATGTCATGTTATCTTGTGGAGCTTCATTCTGAGCTGTCCAGGCTTGTATGCAGTCTGTCTTAGAGGTTGTGTCATCGCCCAGTAATACCACCCAGCAGATCAAAACTTTAATGCATAATAAACCTTTTGGAAAACAATAATCTAAACCACAGCAACAGAGCCATTGATATAAGCCAAACTTTCATTCATAGACCTTTTCAGGTTGCTTCTTGATCTTACTGTTTTGCTGAGTTTCTGGCAAGGCTCTTCCCAGCTTCAGGAGAAAGCTGTATAGGTGGAGAACCTTGGGTTGCAGTAAAGGAGCATGCAGACGAAGCCTGTGAGTTCCTCAGTGACCTGCTTTTCCCACTGTGGAGGTACCCTGCCCATGGGTTTAAGTCAAAGGAGGCCCCTGCAAATAAACTTCTCCTTCTGATTGCCTGATCAAAATGCCTGAGCCAAATGCCTGAACAAAATGGGTGGTAAACACTTTTTCTTTTTCCAGTCTTGTCAATTTTATTAAATCACAAGAAATGATCCTGTGCTCATACCAAACCAAGGAGGAAGAAAGATATAAAATGTTGTGTCATTCAGAAGCACAATCTTCCCATAGTGGAGCTGATACTTCAGCAGTATGCACAAGAAGAATATTTCTGAGGAAAACGTTGCATTTATTCATTTATTTATATGGAACATGGAACTGAGGACCAAACTCAACCCGGTGCATGCCAGGCAGGTACAGTGCCAATGAGCTATATCACAAGGCCTAGAATTATTAAACTTTAACATTTATGGGCTACTGTTTCAAACTTTGCAGACATGTATTGAGATTTTTGTATCTAACTTCTTCTTTCCCTTTCTGGTTTTACATGATAACAAATATAAATATCTACAATGGTGTCTAACATGTGCTAAGTGGAGATAAACGCTAGCTACTAAGACATTTAGCGCCTGCACTGTTGTTTAGATGGAAGAAGCAGCAACAGGAGAATTTAGGAGTGGCCCTTTCTGATGTTTATTATTGTTGATAAAAACAAGTACTTATGTACCCAAATCAGCTCAGTGGGGATGAGTGAGCATGCTGGAGAAGTCAGGACTTGTTGTTCATTGCTGTGGTTTAAATATGATTCATCCTAAGCTGGTGGAAGCCTGACCCCCAGGGCAGCAGTGTTGGAGGTGGGGTTAAGGGGGGGGAGTTTGGGGGGGTGCGGGTTTCATATCCAGCAGTGGATGAATCCTTGCTCCTAGGAATAGGTTTGCTATTGCAGAAATGGGTGCGCTTTCCTCTCTTTTTCACAAACTCACTTCCTTTCTAATCTACTGGGATGTTGCTGTTGGTCCTCACAAGGTGTGGCATCTAGTCTTGGACTTGCCCTCATCCAGATCAGTGCACTAAATTATAGTGTTACCAGGGATCCTGTCAGAGCTCTGAGTCTGGAACCTGTTTTCATTTACCTGCCCATCATCAAAACTAGATAAGAAGAACACATGGAAAAGATAAAACTGAATTTATTCACAATTTGGTCCATTTGGGGATTGCTTACCCCACCCTTCTTCACCCTATACTATGCCCAAAAGAACTTCACTATACATAAGTGGTAGAACAAAGTATGCATATGTGGTTTTTCCCAGTCATGGACTCACCAAAGAGCTGAGGAAATGTTGAAAATCTGTTTTGTTGAAACCCCTTCAGCACCAGGGCTGGCGGTAGAAATTTTCCCTAGAAAGTTAGAGAAATCATTTACCTTAAAAATCCCGTAAATCTTTTTCAAGCTCTTGGTTTCAAAACTTACCTCTTTAAAAATTACTTAGTCTCAGCTGTTCAATTTTAGCAACAGAAAATGAAAGAACTCATTCATTCTTCAAGATCCTTATACTCAAGAAGCGGTGCAGGGAAAGGTCCTCTTCCCTGCGCAGGCAGTCACAGCCTCTCACTGAAATGTGAAAGGATAATTCCCTGTGACTGCCAGGTCATTAAATAGCTTTTCATGTCCAAATAGACAACCTATTGCCTCCTAGCCACGACGGAAGACCTCCAAATTCTCCTGGCTTTTTTTGTCTGACACTGCCCACATGTTCAAGGTTAAGGAAGTGTCTAATTGGATAATGTAGAAAATATACTGCCTAACTGGCAGTGTTTTCAGTAACAGTGGGGTTGTCTCTACCTGCATTTTTCAGAGAAATTGTTATTTAATTGCAACTCTTAATTTAGAAGATTACTATTTCCCTCTCCCCATTTATTGAGTCTTGTTTAGCAGGCAGAAGTCATTTAGAAGCACTTGGCCAGACATTGGAACCTGGATAGGTGATTTAAAAAGTAACTAAATCAGTGATGACATAATAAACAGTATCTCTCCCACTTTCATTTTCTTTTGTATGTGAACACGGAATGCTTTGTACTAAAGGAGATGGATATAGATTTTGTTTAGGTGCTGTAGCGAGGAAGGGCTCTGAATAACATTAGGGGCCCCAGATACCAATCATAGTTTCCAGGGTAGACCAGTTATCACACATCCTCACCCCTCCCCCCCTCTGTCTCTCTCTCTCTCCCCTCCCATCTGCATGGGCCTGCTTTAAGGTAAGAATTTTCCTTAATACTTGCCTTAGATATTATAGGAGCCACCATATAGAACCCTTCTCCCATTCACATAAAAAGGGTTTCAAGACTGAAGATTTCAGCAAACATGTTCCCTGAAATTATAACACCAGAAAATGGAACATAATCTGGAGAAAGAGCTTTCGGTCACATTTGTTTTGGGCTGGCTGTGTTGATATTTTGCCTCAGTCAAATTCTAAAATGTCGCATTTTTTAGCCATTTCGTGGGCCATTTTGCTCAGTTTCATCATTTCTTTAAAAAGAAATCACACTGAGTTCTTATCTCCCCTCCCCTTTTTCTTTGGACTTGAGCCTTGCCTACCCTTGGCTGCTGCTGCTGCACTGAGATAAGGCTGCCGTATTTTCCCTGCCATTTCCTGATCAGACATTATCATAAGAAAGTGCCAGGCATCATCAGCCTGCAGCCCTTGATTTATGCTCAAAGTTTGGATTATCTATTCTGCTCCAAATCCCTTCAAACAGCCAACCTGATCAAAGAGAATCATATCCACCAGATAAAATTCGAATATAGCATCATGCAGTAGAATGACAGGCAGGAATTTTTTTTTTTTTTTTTTAATCTTCAAGCTGCTTCAACTTCTTCATTTTGTCAGGAATTGTTCTTTATCCACAGAACAGGGCATACCGAGCAACCTGATTGTCCTTCCTGCCTCTGTCCTGCTGGCTTCTGCATGGGGAGCCATTCATGGAGTTTACTCTTGGGGAAGGAAGTCATTGTCTTCCAGTAATGCCCTGCATAAGCATGTAGCAAAAAGTCTATCTCAGCCCAGAGCAAGATAGAAGAGAAACATTGCAGTACATGGATCAATCTGACTTACCAACCAGTTCCTAACTCTGTCCTGGTGCTACCGTGAGAAAGCCAAGATGGAAAAGTGAGGGCCTCACTACTGGGGGCCATCTCAGCGACTGCAGTCAGTTGAATGCTCTCTAAATCCAATCATTCAGTTCATTCACTCAGCAAATATTTATTGAATGCCTAATGTGCGAGGCTGCACTAAGCCAAAGTACATCACTGAAGAACTTAATAGCTACAAAAGAAAGCCATGTATGGTTACTAAATAAAAACATAGCAAAGACTTTTAGTCCAAATGGAGAATCTGACGCTAGTGAATCCAACTCTTCCCTCCTCCCACCTCTTTGTCAAATTCCTAATGAACTCACCAAGGAATCTAACACAGTCTTCAGGGGTAAATCTACATCATGTCCAGAAACTAAGCAAGGATTAGATCCACTGCCAAAAATGAAAGAAGTCTTGGAAAATATAAAGCAGGTAAGATGTCATTAACCTGCGGTCACCAGTTAAAGGAAAATATGTTAAAAGAAGAAAGAAGAGGGAATCCCACCTGGAAAAATAAAAGGCAAGTACACCACAGAAAATTAGCTGGAAATAAGAGAGAAACAAGAAACCTAATGAGATTTCTGGCAACACATTGAAATCTAATTTCTATACCAGGCTGAGATCCCACCTTAGGAAGGAACCTTTGCCACCCTGAGCATGATAGCATATTATAAAAAGGCATGATGTAGCTTAAGACATACCCAAAGTAAGGCAGCCGGGCATTTGAGAAAACAGGAACAGCACGAAGGCCATTTTCATTTCCCCCAACCTTTTTTTTTTTTTTTTTTTTTTTTTCCTAAAGCAGGTCATAAAATCTAAGGTCACTTTCTGACTTTGTCCTGCCCTCTTCCCCTGAAGTTGATCAAAGATGCTCCATCCAAAGTTGCCCTTACTATGCCCAAACGAAGAGCATCCTTATCTCTAAAGACCCAGGCCTGGCTAACACCCTACTCCCTGTTTATTACCACTAGATCACATGCCATCCACTTCATCAAAATTCATATAAAATACATAGGTTTACCTGTCTCTTTGAAGCTCTCTTTCCTTATGCAGGCTGTCATGTCACGTGCAACTTATATTTAAAAAATGTAGTTTTCTCTTATTAACCCATCTTAAAAGATAGTGGTTTCAGTCATATATCTAAGACAGAGAAAATGATTCTTCTTTACTCTGAAAGAGTGGTGGTGAGATGAGTCCCTCCTTTTTCATTAGGTATAGCTAACTGTGGCTACTTCTAGGCTCAATTCCTCCTCTTCTAACCTTCTCTTATATCCTTCTACCTGATGACAGAGTAAACTTGCAGAAATCCATGTGTTCCTTCCCATATTTGTCTGGGTTGGGGAAATTTGACCAGCCAAAATCCAAACATACTCAGCCTACCTCCCAATACTAAAAAGACCTGTAATGCCTGGGCAAAAATCACCAAACAAATAGCATAGGGTAGCATTTCAAAAGCCAGAGAGTGATTGAAAAGCACAGTAGTCTAGTGGTCTCTTAAAACGGACTCCCTGAAAGAAAATCAGTTAAATCATCGTTTTAAAAACGAATGTTTTCTAGCTCCATGGCACAAGTGCCTGCTTGGCAAGTGTGAGGTCGTGAGTTTGAACCCCAGGCCCACTAAATAAAATAAAATAAAATAAATATAAATGAATGTTTTCCATGAGATTGTAGGTAAGATGACAACTTTAAACCAATAGCAAACATACTAATTTTTTTTTTTAACATTCCACACTGGAGATAACTCATGATATGAAACATAACCTTAAATTCACTTTCAAGGGTTCTTTTATTTGAATGTTACCCATACAAAAGTGAGAATACTCTTTAATAATTTATTTCCTTAAGAATATTTGAACTCTAAAATGTTGTTTTCCAAATTTACAACTCAATTTAGAAAGTGGGAAAAGTCATATGTTTACCCACTTCCCTTTCATGAATTTCACTGACCCCGACAAACCATTGATATGAGGACAACTGAACGACTTGACAGGAGTACAGCAGGACAGAATAGCTGGAATTCTGGAGTGTTTCAGTGGAAAAACTAAATGTGAACAATCTGTAAAGGGAGACAAGCAAGCCAGCCACTCTTCAAAAAAGATAAAGGGAAGTACACTGAGGGAAAAGATAAAAACTCATCTCCTGTAGTAGCATCCGTCGACGCCAAATCTCGCGGTAATGTTGATTGTTTGATGCTTCACTCTGATGTGTGAAAGCATGGGGTCTTGAAGCACTACTTATCTGCTCATAGAAACTGATGGGGCTGAACTGCTAGCTAAGCAGGAGCAGTACCGTCTCCACACAGATAGGGCTCACGCCTGGCATAAAATAATGTCTCTTAAAGGTAGTAGCAGATACAGGCAAACAATTATAAAATGTTTTAATTCAATTAAACAACACAAAGCCATAGGGATCCATCAACTGATTCAAGAGCTTTTGCCAAACTAAACAGTGAATGTATTTATTCTATCATAAGCAGGAAATAAAGTCAAAAATGCAACAATATGAAGTTTGAATCAAATAAATAAACACAAAAAAAACCAAAAACAATACAGAAAAAAAAAATAACGAATAGCTTGCACAGCTCTGAACTTTTATACTTGGGGATAAGGATAAAATAGGTAAATTTTCAATGCAACGTAAATGCCAAAGATTATGCAAAATGAAATTACATTTGAAAACAACAATATGCAATATAATGGCCATTATTGAATTCCTATTATTTTGAGTACTAAAATATATATTGTCTCTAATGTTTCTTTTTACTATTAGTCTTTTGAAAAAATCAAAATGAAAAAAATTACAACTCTAATTCTGCTGAAGAAAATAATTAGCAAATGCTGTCGTGCTGTCTCTCAGAATAGTATCAATCAGCTCAACTGGACTTATGAATAAATTTTTTGTTTGAAACTTTAAGAACTAGATAATTCATGTACATTGAGGTATATATATATACAGGCAAAGTCAACTTTAAGATTATAAGATACCATAGTCTGAGTGTGAGTCTCAAAAATCTATATATTGAAACTCAATTACTATTATTAGCTTGCCACAACTACCACAAATATCAAAGCAAATCAAAGTGAAAAGATTTGTTTTGTTTTGACTCATAGTTTCAGTGGTTCAAGGCCATGGTCAGCTCGACAGTCCTGCTGTCTTTACGCTTGTGCTAGGTCAGTGTAACAATGGTGGACACACATGGCAGGGCAAAGCTACTCCTTCACCTCTGTCTAGGAAGTAAAAGAAAGAAGAGATAAAGGTCTAAAATCCCTCACAGGAGTTCCCCAGTGCACTAAATACCACCCACTTGGCCCCACTTCTTAGTTTTCACTTTCTCCCAGTAGCAACCATCTGGGAATCAAGCTTTTGACCCATGAGTCTTTGGGGAACATTGCATACCCAAATGTAACAATCACCAGAAAAGGCCTTGGGAAGTCATTAAATCATAAGAGTAGAACCCTTGTGTTTGCAAATAATGCTCGTTTTTTGTGTTTGGTCTTCTGTCATATGAGGACACAGAAGCAAGGTGTCATCTTGCAACCAAACATAAATCTCTCATCAGACACTAATGCTAGCGCCTAGATCTTGAGCCTCCTGCCCTGCAGCACTGTGATAAATAGATTTCTGTTATTTCAAATCTAACTGGCTCTGTCTTTTATTATAGTAGGCTCTATGAACTAATTCAGCAGGTTTTCAGGGGCTGAGTAATATCAACAAGCCCATTAGTAAAGGGAAGAAGGGTATATAGTCCATCTCTACAGTGCCTGAAGAACATTGATAAGATGCAAAATCTATTTACAATAGAACAAAACAAAACTCTTAGTAACTTGCTATGATTAAAAACATATGGAACTATATGTGCTGAATAGGACTTCCTGGTGTGACCCCAGATGTATTTCCTGCAACATGTCTGCTATCTCCCCTCTTTTATCAGCTTGGAAGTGATAACAAGTATAATAAAACAAGAAATTAAATAAAATTTGGAGTAAAAATTCACATTATCAGGTAACACTTTTTTCTCTGTGTGTAACTAAAAATATGAAGGAAAATAAAGGATATTTATCTCAAAACTTTTGCGCATTAATTTGTATCATGTATCACTTGATAAAAGGTTCAGTAATTTAAGTGAAAATGCTAAGGGTACAGGAGAAAGTGAATATTAAAGAAAGCATGGAAAAGTAGAGTGTAGTTGTATTCATTCATAGAATCTGTCACTCCAAGCTTACAAAATAGAAACAACATTTTCTTCCACTTACTCAGGGCTGTCATTCAACTGCCACCTTACTAGACATTCCATATTGCTACATTTAAAATAGCCCGTAAATTGTTACATTTAAAGTAGCACTTTTAAGCTGGGCATGGTGGCTCACGCCTGTAATCCCAGCACTTGGGAGGCTGAGGCAGGAGGATTGGTGGGAGTTCGAGACCAGCCTGGGCTACAAAAGTGAGCGCAGGACCAGCCTCAACTGCATAGAGAGACCCTGTCTCAAAAAGACAAAAAAAAAAAAAGTAGCACTTTTTGCCCTCTTGTCCTCCTTTATCTTCTTGCTTGACAAATATCTGCTTATCACAAAAATACCATTTCTTTTTATTTATTAGTTATACTGTCCAACACACCCTGTCCTGTCTCCACCACCACCTCATGTGAGAAAGGCACTCAGTCAGGACTGCAGGTAAACAAGCTCTGAGTCACCTGAGGCAAGAGTCATAGGTGAAAAAATAGCAAATGTAGGTCTCTGAGGCAGAAGAATGACCACAGGGACTGTGAAGTCTAGGGTGTGGTGTAAAAAGTGACCACTAGAAAGATTTATGGGAAATGACTTCACAGAGGCAGCCAGCCACCAGTTCATGAAAGATCTTATAACCAGCAGTAAGAAAGCTTTAGAACTCAATGTAAGTATAATGGAAAAAAGTGATGCTTTCTAGCAGGCATTAACACTCTGCCTTCTCTACAGAGACTATCCAAGATAGAAAGGGTATTTAGAAGATTATTGAAATAGTTAAAGTGAAAGCTATACAGTGACAGTGGACACAGGATGAAGTGCCCTAATTTGGAATCCATTCTTTACATAACTTGCAGAATTTGCTAGTGGGTTTTATACTGAAATACACAGACACATGTAGGAATCCTGTACACACACATGGGGTCAGGTAGTGCATACTGATGGACCTCATATATGACACTGGTGCCACAAGGTTATAATGGATCTGTAAAGCCTCTACCACTCAGTGATATCATAGGTATCAAAAGTTCATAGTGATGCTGGTATAACAAACCTACTATGCTACTGTTCATGTAAAAATATACCGCTTTAATCACACATAATTCGTAATATATTTTTGTTACAGGATCTCACTCTGCAGCTTGGAGGTAGGGCAGGCGGAGCATACAGTACCAGGGATCAAACTCAGTGCTTAGGCTTGCCAGGCTGGTACTTAGACCACTGGGATATTTCTGTGACCCTTACAGTTCATAACATATGACAATGATAAGAAATGACTATATTACTGGTTTATGCTATACATTTAGTCATGATTTTAGAGTACTTCTATTTATAAGAGAGGGAGAGAGAGAGAGAGAGAGAGGCTTATTGTAAAAGTGTGACCTCAACAGCAGCCTCATGCATCGCATGTTCACTGTCTGTCTTGCTTGCATCATGATGCCACTGCCGGTGACTGATTAATGAGTCCACTCTGTTAGGCTCATATAGTGGGGGAATAAGCTGATGATGTGTTTCTGAGAAAGTACTTCTGCCATTAAGTGATGGGGGAGGGAGGCAGAGACAGAGACAGACAGACAGAGACAAAGAGAGAGAGGCATCAAAGATGTCTACACATTTGGAGTCTAGGTAAATGATGATCATGCCATTTTCTCAGATTTTAAGATAGAAAATGGATAAGACAGCATGTTTCTTTTGTTTTTGTTTGCAAAAAGGTAAGCAGCCAAGATGGAGGTTTTAGGCATGTCTAACTTGATGTGTCTAGATACATCCAGATGAAGATGTCCATATGACAGCTGCACGCGCTACTCTCAACTTGAGGAAAGAGGTTAGAATAGAGACAGACACAAACGTTATGATTGTCAGGTTATGGATCAGAAGTAATGAAGTCTTCTGGAAATATGACTAGGAAAAAGAAAACTCTAGAACTAAGTCCTGAGCCACATAAGTTATCATATATCACTAACTCCTGAGCCATATAAGTTAAAAGGAGGTGGCAGCATCAACAAATACTGAAGAAAACAACTCCAGAAGTCCAGACAGCCAAGACAAAGGCATATCCCAGGCAACACAGTCTAATTAATGCGGGCACATAAGTGAGATGAGGACAGAAAAATAGCCCTGCCATTTAGCAATGTAAATATCAGCAGTAGCATCACAAAGGAAAGTCAATGGAGTGGAGTGGATTCCAGAGAGACTGGTACAGACGATGTAGGTACGGTAGCCACATCAACTCCACGAAGGAGTTTGGCTAGTGCTAGAGGGATCCAAGACAGAGACTGCAGAAATCTGTCTGGCTCAGAGGCTTTTATAGCATGAGAGATATGTGTAGTATTTTTATGTGCTCAAGGGAATGAACCAGTAGATGGGAAAATTATAACTTGGGAGGAGGAAAAGGCTGTAGAAGTGAATCTCTGAAGCGGGCAAGAGGACTGAAAGTCCTTTTATGGGTGCTGGGGAAAGCCTAAAGCAGTTCAAGCACCAGCAAAGAGGATGGAGCATGTGGCTGAAAGTGCAGGGAGGTCAGCAAAGTGGGCAGTGGAAACATGGATGCAGTTTGTTTGATTGCTTCTCTGCCCTGAGAAAAAGAAGGGAATGAAGGTTTGGGGTGGGTGAAATGCTGCTTTGGAGGCTGGGATCTGGAATGGAAGGGTAGAGGCTTCTACCTATTTGATCTTTATGAAGAATTGAGCTGGCACAGTGCTGTGCTTTTCTCTAGCTGCATTGGCTTATAAAGGGGAAGGTTTGACATGTTTGTTCTTAAATGTAGGTTTCCTGAGAGCACTATTTTATTATAGAACTGTCATAAGAGAGGAAAGAGGTTAGGGGTGATACTTACATCCCCCATGTAGGCAGTTAGTAGTATGGCCTGACTTTTCACCTTCTACTTAGTATGTGCTTTGCACAAACACCTAAATACTGTGAGATTGTTGCTTATATGTCCCTTTTATTTTTATTTCATTTATTTTACTGTTTTAATGCATCTCCTTTTTTAAACTGAGGGAATACACAGCTGAATCGAGTCCTTCAGAGTAATGGTAGTTTCTGCATCATTACCATCACTTTCAACTTTCTTTTGGATTGCTTCATGCAGTGCAATTATAATATATAGCATAAGCAGAAGAGCCTAACCACTATTTATAGTATTACTCTAAATTCCAAGTTCCAAATGACTGGCTTTGAAATAAACTGTTGGTATTAATTTCATGGGTAGCAGATCTCTATATATGGAAATTTCGCTAAACACTAGTACCCACTACACTACATCATAGTTTTGGCTCCTTTCCAGATAATTATCTGCATCCATTCCAGTTGGTATATATTTTTCCACATCTCCAAATAGTTCAGACAAATCTGAGGCCCAGATACCTGAGACTGTACAAGATTCCTCTTTCTGGTTCCTTGATAGTCAAAAAGATCCCACTCACTAAGCAGTAAACGATCAAAATTAACTCAAGCATTATTAAGTACATTTTTTTTTTACTTTGAAAGACACACCTGTATTTATATCTACGCTTTACCTATATCTATATCTATACTACATCTTTATGTAAATATTGATTGACAAATAGACTGAGTTTATATATAGATATGTAGATTAAATGTATGCAAACATTTCATATCTAAATGTGTACTTTCTGCCTCATGAGTGTGAAAAGATTATTTAGTTAGGTTATGTTTTGTGCAAAGATGTTGCTGATGCTTCTCCTTACTAAAATATATTTTTAATTATGAAAATAACTACTGCTTGATACAGTGGTCCTTATAACCTTTGCACTTGGGAGGTCGAAGCAGGAGAATATGAATTTAAGATTAGCCTTTACTAGATGGAGACACTACCTATAAAACTACTTGACATCTGAATAAATATACTTAATAGATCACAGGGTTTATGATAAAAAAAAATATAGAGGATAACATAAGATTTCAGGTAAAGTGCTAAAGATACCAGAGCATTATAATAATCCTATATATTTATTACTTCCTCTTCATAGTACAACTTTCACACTAGTATGCTTCAAAACCTCAGGAGTTAAATTCAATAATGAGCAATGATTTGGTCACCAGAAAGTCTCCATAAGATGAAAATAAGCAGCACATTCCTCAGCGATGCACTTGTCATAACCTTTCAATTTAACTATAACAGATTTATTTCTCCTCTAACCTAGTATTCATGGAAACATTTAAGAAGCTAGAGGCTTGGAAGATGAGGAATAAAGCTGACATGACTGGGAGAGTGTAGGTGAAAGGACTGGTTGGTTAGACTTTGATTCCGAGAAGACAACACCCCCACTCCATTGTAGGGGTTCACTCTCAGTAGCAGTGCCTGGGACAGTCTTCAGAAATGGTTTCAGGGCACAAAACCCCTTAAAATTTAGTTTTATATTTATCTATGGTATATAACATATAAAAAAGTAGTAAGCTTCATTACATATTTGTAAATTCAAATTTATATCACATATAAATACAAAATGAAGCTAGTTGTATAAGTAGAAGTATTTAAGATCAGAGATTAAGGTCAAGGACTGCTGTCACATAGGAGCTTTTCTAACTAATTCCTTATCATATTTTGGTGATGCAGAGAAACATAAGTATTACATTCTTTCTTGTAAGTGGTTGCTAAACAAAGTCAGTCTCAATGTAGAATAGTGATATTTGAAGATTGGAAAGGGTGTTCAGTGAAAAATGTATGAAATTACGTTGAATTCATTCTGTGCACAGTGTATGAAACATACAAATATCTTTATATTGAATCCCAGTAATAAGGACAATTCATACATGTTAATCAAAACTAAGATATTTTTCAAAGAGGATGCACAATTCCAACAAAATGCCCTTTAGAAAATTTATATTTCTAGAAAGTAAGAATTCTTTTCAAATCTCCAAAAAATTACATCACTATAAGTAAGGGTTGTTCTATTGTTCATTGACATTTTGAACTGACCATCTATCTCAAAGCAGTCTTCAAAGAATCAGAAGGCTGAAGGCAAGGCAGTGTGATGTAAATCAGTAACAATAGCTAAGATCTGCCCACTGTTTTTAAGTTTTGGGAAAAAATACAGCAATGAAATGAAAAGCTCCTAAAACATACACCTATACAAAATGAAGGAGATATTATTGCTGCGGTAGGACCTGCCACCTACAACTGCTTAGAGAGAACAGTGAACGTGTACAGCAGGGTACATTCATGATCCATAAGTGTGCTCCTTTTCTGCAGTTTTACTCCAGTGAGAATATGTGGGCTTGACATTTTTTTCTTTTCTTTTCTTTTCTTTTAATGTATTTGGTATGAGTCTCACTATGAAGTTCAGACTCATAATGATCCTCCCACTTACAGCTTCTCCAGCCCTGGGATTTCAGGCTTGAACCACCACACCATATCTTAGTGGGTGTCTCAGTGCACGTAGGAGTGGGGCCAGTGAGGCATATGGTGAGGCCCTAGTAAGACGCATTGTGTCTGGAATTGAACCTGGGGCAAGAAAATAGTCAACTGCTGGCGAGATAGCTCAACCAGCTAAGCAACTGCTTAGCAAGGACAGGGATTTGACCTGGCATCATATACCACACAGGGCCTACCCCCAGACATGCTAAGCCAGCAATGGAGTCTGGGTGTGGTAGTATACAGCTGTAATCCCAGTGCTGGGGAGGCTGAAAATAGGAAGAACATTAGGTGTCCTGTGCAAATGTATAATTTTTTTTAAAACTACATGAATTGACAAAATCAGAAAGAAATTAAGGTGATTCCCATTTGTTTGAAGATAGCAAAATCATGAAAAAGCAAAAGCCAAGTCATACACTTGAAAACAGGCTCCATTTAATGCAGTTGTGAAAGGCTCTTGCACAAGGATTATGGTTGTAGACAGAACACTGCAAAGCCAGAAGTGTCACAGGTGCTGGGGGCAGAGGTTCCTCCAGCCCTACATTAAAGCAGCTTCTTTTTCTCTTCACCAGTGTGTCACTGCCTGAGCTGTGCAGCTATGAGGAAAAGCACGTCGGGCAAAGACACACCAGAAACCAGAAGAGAAATGCCCTTGGCCAACCAACGCTTAACCTTCCTGAATCACGGGAAACAAAAAGAAAGAAAAGGTCATAAGCAAGACACTCAGATGAAAATTAGATTTTTAAACAAAGCACTGGTGAAATCAAAACCAGAATCTAAGCTAACCAGAACGAATGTCAGCATAATAATGTGGATGGGCAAAACATCAGAGGCTACATCTGTAGCTTGTCATTGTGTTAACTGGAATATCTTCCTTCTTGTCTCAGTTTGTATTTTACAAAAGCAAAGCTTGAGATATTGCAACTCACATGAGAGGTGATGCTCATATCGGGGAGGGAATGGTCTCTGTGGATGACCTCCAAATGATATAGGAGAAAAATGAAACTCCTGACCTGAAAGATACCTGGAACAAGTTTGTGTCCTCTAAAACAGAAGAATGAATTTTAGCAGAAAAAGGAGGTTATGAGCAGAATATATTTACTGGGGGAAAGAAAGCATCTGTCTGAGAGAGGGACAGAAGGAGGATCCCAAGTGGCTTGACCCCAGGAAGCTGTCTCTTCCAGGAACTTTTATAGAGTAAAACCATGTGGTGAGGTGGGTCTAAGGTGATGGAGAACATGGGAACTCGCTTAGGTGGCCATGAGGTGGGACAAAACTATAGTCAACCAATGAGATTAGAAGCACCATTGCTCAGGTAAAAATGATTAAATTGGAAACAAATAGGGAAGTAACAAGCAGGCATGAGTCCGGGACAGGGTTTCTTCCTGTTGGGGGTTGGGTTAGGGACTCCTTTGGGCTCTTTTAAAATGATTGATATTTAGAATATCAACCCCTGGTGCTCATTCCTAAGGAAGTATGTGGGCTATATTTGTTTACGCTTTTGTCTGGAGATCCAGCCCATATCAGGAAGTGTCTGCCTCCTCCAAAGTTGCAAAGTCACCATATCTTTCTTATTGTCCTTGAGGGCCTGGTCCTGTCTGACTGTCTGTAATATTTCTATCTAATTTATCTGTCTACAACAATGTCAACAGGGAAGACTGAAAGAGCAGCAAGACTGACGCAGAAAAGGGCAAGGCATAAAAGGAAAGATCATCTGCAGTGAGGTTGAGATAGCAAATCTGAGCTTTGTGGAGCTGGAGCTTGGCTGAAATACAGGTGGCCCACAGAGCTGTGCTGACATGGCCAATGTGCCTGCTATACTACCTAAGCCGACTATGCTCTAGACGGCACAGGAGCACATCAATTTTGCTCTCACATCATAAAAAAAAAAAAAAAAAATTCAATTGTTGGTCTTCAGGGCTGGTACTTTTTTCATGCTTCTTGGCAGAAGCATTGATTTATCCTTTCCTTAGTTCTGTTCTGAGTGTTAGCTGTGTTCCTGGCACTGTTTTTCAGAAATACAGCAGTGAACAAAAGTAGACAGATCATTATCATCATGGAAAATGGCAAACAAAGAAACAAACATGAAATATATAGATTGTCATATGGTGATAAGTACAAGGGAGAAAAATAAAGCTGAGAGAGAGGGTCACAGGAAACTGTAAGATGCTCCAGGACAGCAGGAAGATGACTGGTATTTCATCAAACTTGAATCTATTTAACTTCGCAAATGATCCCCATCTGACTGCCTCTCAAAAAAACCAATAAACAAGTTTATAGAAAAGTATAACTCTTTCTGTGTTGTCTCATTTAAAGATATTGGCTTATGTTCAGGCAGATTCTGCCCACAGGAATTGACACAACTCTAGGCATGAATTGAAGATACAGCTTCTCCAAAGGGAGCCCAGAAGTCCAACAAATCCCTGAAAATTCAGTCATGTGAGTCTTTTCTGCATTTTATTTTCAAATTAAGGAGTTTAGTTTCTTGTACAGTATGCTGCTGTTGAGGGGATCCTGCAAAAATTAAAGTTAAAGGCATTACATATTAATCTGCAAATGCTATGCTTTGGTTTTGTGCTCGGTCAAGCCTGATTACTGGTTTCTTGCTCTCTTTTATCTTACAATTTAGATGTAGTAATATGACCCATGCTTGTAAGACAAAAATAAACTGTACAAAGAGAGCAATGTGTTTGTTCAAATTATGGTACTAACTAAAAATAAATTCCAAAACAAAAATAATTAAAGCAGATTGTGAAACAAAGGATTCCCAAAAGAGCCGGATCACCAGAAGGATCCAGAAGAATAAGAACTTTTCAGCATCAACAGGCTGATGGTCATGTATTCTGCTACAGGAGGCAGTGAGCTGGATCTAGCCTAGGTGGAGAACAGGCAGAACCCAGGTGAGACAGCTTCGCTTAGGGGTTGCACAGAAAGGGCAAGGTTGGGCTTTAATAGATATTGAGAAGTTCTGTCAGTCTATAAAGTGGAATACAATAGTGCAGGACCTAAGAGCACTGCTGTGACATGGGATCAACAAGGAAGAGAGGCTTATCGTGTAGATCAGATATGGCACGAGTGAATGGGAGGCAGCAAGGACTCTGAACAAGCCACGCTCCTGTATTCTGTGTGCAGAAAGCTCCAGTGCGGCAGTGGAGCGAGGAAAAGAGCATATTAACCTTTCAGCAAGAAAAAGAATTGATAGCAATGTGTCTTTTAGTGTAATGAATTCCGAGGCCAGTGAGATAGTTCAGCAGGCTAAAGTACCTGCCTATGCAAGCTTAGGTAAGATCAGCCACCGCGAATGCACCAGGCCCTCCCCCAGGGTGGGCTGAGCCAGCCAATGGGTCCTGGCATAGTGGTGCATGCCTATAATCCCAGCACTGGAGAGGCTGAAAACAGTGAGCTATATGGTGAGATCCTGTTACAATCAAATGCATTTTAAAAAGTAAGAAAAATGAAATAAATCAATTTTAATTTAAATAAAAATTTAAACATTCACCATATATTTTGATCGCACCTCATGTACCAAATTCTGACTACAGGATGTTCTGAAAAGGGCAGAAAAAGCACAGAAATTAGGAGAAGTTTTCCAATGAAGGGGGGACTGGACACCACTGAGCCATCAGGGAACTGTGATAAGGGATGCATCTACACACTGACTGTTGATTTGCTAACACAACACAAAATTCTCCATTAAAAAGGTGATTTTTATCAGGTTTAAATAATATTTCAATAAGCTTGACTTGACAATACCGGGAAACCATTCCAATAGCACCTTGCCTACTCTCCAAAACACGGTTTTAACTTCTGTATCAAGAGCAAAATGGAACAGGTCTTGTGTAAACTCCTTTATTCTTTTTTTTTTTTTTTGAGATAGGGTCTTGCTATGCAGTTCAAGCTGACCTTGAGCTCACTTTTGTAGCCCAGGCTGGTCTCGAACACACACTGATCCTCCTGCCTCAGCCTCCCAAGTGCTGGGATTACAAGCGTGAGCCACTACGCCTGGCTCCTTTACTCTTATTCTCACTTCCAAGTTCTGAAAATCCACCCTTGCCCAATATTGTCATCTTTCTCCTCATGTTCAAGAGGATGAAGAGACCTACCACTGGTATAGAAATTAAAGGTTTCTCTGTGCACTTTGTGCCCCATGGGGAGGGGAAAAGATCTTTTTCAGTTTATGTTCATGGTGGGCACCTTATAATAAAAGGTGCACCGACAAAGAAAAACATCTGAATCTACCTAGTGTGAACTGCATATAAATCCTTCCAAAGCAAAGATCAAGGATACTAATTTTGCAATAAGTTCAGCAAAGAGTTGGACAATTGTGGAGACATAAGACCGGACAAAAGAGGTGTGCATTAACAATAATAAACTGGTGACAGGTGGGCAGAGTTTAGTAAAATGTGTTTGTTTGAGTTCTTCTTTTTGACTCAGTGTCTTCAGAAATAAGGACGCTGGTATCCCTGCCGAGTAAAGATGGTCCTGAGCCCTGCTTCTGTTTCAAATGCTAAGGTGCCCTGCTTCGAACCTGCACATTTCAGCCAGGATTACAGGCACACCCTTCCACGCCCAGTCCCTATTGCCATCACAGCGCACCTTGGGTGCAGGGCACGGCAGGCCCAGGGATCGAATCCCCAACCCCTAT
The DNA here is from genome assembly GCA_004027025.1 of Myocastor coypus. NCBI lineage: Eukaryota > Metazoa > Chordata > Mammalia > Rodentia > Myocastoridae > Myocastor > Myocastor coypus. Next base: position 4,599 of record PVJA010001105.1, on the reverse strand, counting down.
TCCTGCTTGCAGGCACTTTAATGTGCTTAGCTATTTGACGGGCCCTTCTGGAATATTGTCTTTTGTAATTTTTTTGAAAAAGAGTCTCTCTGGATAATCGTTTGCCCATTTTCTTTTGCTGAATAAAAAAAATCACATTCTTCAGTTGTTCATTAAAGGTATGGTTCCACTGTCTCTCTGTACCCAGTGCAACCAAGAATGCATGTGCTTTGACTTCCACTGCACGGTAGGTTCTCTCTGAGCCCATGTGCTCTGTGTGTATTTGGCTCTGTGTCTTACGCTTAAGGATTTTTCCCTTTGCCCTTGGCATTCTGAAATTCCATTTGTACAAGTGAAAGTCTTTTTTTTTTTTTTTCATACTAGCCTACTCTATATATTTGAAGGTATAATCTTTGATTTGTAAAAAACAGTTATGCTCTACTATGGCTTAAGAGTTTCTGCCCTGAATTTTCACTACTCTTTTAAAACTTCTACTTGAAGTTCTGGATCCATTTTTCTCTTTCTTCACTTTCTTGCTAAGCATTTCATCCCTTTGGCCTCTCATTCTGTGAGAATTCTTCAGACCCGTTGTCTGGTTTTGCTAATTCTGCTTTACAACCAATCTATTAGGCTATTTTTTTTTTTTAAGTTTTGATCAAGACTTTCAATTTCAGTGCTTCAGTACATAAGACATCTCCTGGCATTTCATGAAGACTATGGTCTGTGCATCTTCTGTGAACTCTGCTTTCTCAGGTTGGTTTCATGCCGAAGTTGTCTTCAGGAGTGTTAACTATTCTGAAATATATGCTGAGCCCTCGGTGTTTGCATGAGATTTGGGGACAAATCACTGGCTTCAGCTTTTTTTTTTTTTCTTTTAAATTGTATTTATTTAGAAGCATTCAGACTGTCAACCAAACAGTTGCAATTTTTTTTCAATTATAGAATGGTGTTAACAGGACAATTATTTGATATAAGCTGCATCAGAGACAACTAAAGATGAAAAACTACCATCCCCATACATAACTAATTTGTTCTGTGCACCAACAAGAACCTGCTTTAAATTTCCATGCCAATTTACAATCCTCATACTGTACCAGGCAAGCTTAGTGGCTATTGAAAATACCACCAGAATAGGGATAAAGACACATTTGGTAGTATGTTAACTATACAAAAAAATAAAAATAAAATAAAAGACACTGTACAGTTTAAAAATGAATTCTACACAGCCTTATATTTCAATATTTTCTTCAAAAGGAGTGAGTTGTATACAGGGGGAAATAAATGCTTTATAGACAAGAAAAAAAAACTGCACTAGAACCAACTTATTCATCATCATCCTTTTCTTTTTCTTTTTTTAGTCTCTGTATTTATTTATTTATTTAAAATTTATGTATTTATGTATTTATTTATTTATTTATTTACATATAGTACAGAATTTCAAAACCAGAAAAATTTAACAATGGTTATATTACATGTTTAAAGAGAAAAAGTTAATGTTTATTGAAAGTGTTAATCCTCTTCATCATCCTCATCCTCTTCATCTTCTTCCTCCTCTTCATCCTCATCTTCCTCATCCTCCTCCTCTTCCTTCTTTTTCTTGTTTTTTTCAGCTTGACAACTCCCTTTTTTGCGTCATCAGGTTTTTCTATAGCCTGGTGGGTAGCAATGTCCTTTTCATACTTTTCCTTCAGCTTAGCAGCTTTCTTCTCGTATGGCTGCTTGTCATCTGCTACAATATCGTTCCACATTTCTCCAAGTTTCTTTGTGACATCATCAATAAAGAGACCAGGATGTTCTCCTTTGATTTTTGGATAATGCTCAGAACCCAATAAGAAGAAGGCCAAAGGAGGCTTCATGGGCGCACTGGGATCCTTGAACTTCTTTTTTGTTTTCCCTTTAGGAGGAATATAAGTTTTCACTTCCCTTTCATAATGAGCCTTGTCTGATTTTGCCATGTCTTCAAATTTTCCTTTTTCTTTAGCAGATATGGTCTTCCACCTCTCTGAGCACTCCTCAGAAAACTCTGAGAAGTTAATGGAAGCATCTGGGTGCTTCTTCTTGTACTGCTCTCGACAAGTTTGCACAAAAAATTCCTATGATGACATCTTGCCTCTCATTCTCTTAAGATCTCCTTTGCCCATGTTTACTTGTTTTACTCAGTGAGGTACGGAGTTACCCATTGCCCATCCGTCTCTCACTTGCCCCAGCGCTGTCTCTATGGAGCTCAGTGTGCTGATTTCAGCTTTTATTAATGGATGAAATGGTGAGACCTACTAGGGTGTAGGAAGTATCAGTATCTGTTCTTTGCTTAAGAGAGGTTGTTTGCACTGAGTGTTTCTAACATCTATACACTGCACACTTTGTCTGCTAGGCACACCTGGGATAGACTGTCCTGTACCCACTGCCTGACCCAAAGTCTTATGTATCAGGTGCATGATGCCAGATGGTCATCCCACCAGCCCATTTCATTTTACCCAAATGGTTGTCTTGTTTCTGATGTCCATGCTTATGGACTGATGCTTTGGCACATAACACCTATTGTGTATGTGGGATGAGGCTTTTTAAATACGAACTGAGTTGAGCTAATTTTTCCACATATCAGAAGCCAACATAATTCGAGCAATAAAGGGCAGGGCTTTTGGTTTTACTTTCCAAACTTCAACAAATATGTTCCTTTTTTTTTTCTTCACAACGTCTAAATGTCTACAAATGAAGATAGGAAGACAAAGAGTAAATCACATGTTTGATCTATCATCTTAAATCAGAATCTATACATTAATTTTAAGTGACCCTTTAACACCTATTCTATTGAGTTTTTCTATCGAATCATTTTAATATACTTCAATAATATGTACATTCATTCTGTATCTTTAATGTTTCTTGGTTACCATTTCCAGATTTATTTCAAAGAATAGAGTTCAAGGTTGGTGCACTAACCAATTCCTCCTTTTTATAGCAACTTCACCCTCCTCACCGCCTCACCTTTGTGAGGCTCCCAAAAGCCACTGTGCTTCCTGCCAAAATCTGCTCCTCAATAGTTGGAGGGACTCAAGAGAAGCACTTGATAGGGTTTGTGTGTGGCAGAATCTCTTTTCCAGGAAGTCATAAAAGCAATCACACAAAGTGCTAACTGCAAGCTGCAGTCTAGGAGATGAGGGACAGTGTCACAGAGCTGTTGAGGTTGAGTTCAGAAAAATGGCCATGGGGTCCAGGCGGTGTTGAGGTGAGAGAAGCAGTGAAGGGCCCTGAGAGAAAGGCGCATGTCACAGCTGAGGGAGTGCAAGAAGACAGAATGTTCTGCCCAGGATAAGCCCCAGGGAGAGTGCCTTTCCTCTCCTTGCCAGCCTCCCTTTCCTTTTCACCATTATTGTGCCCCAAGCACTTTACAACCCCGAACTCTTTTGCTTGAGGAAGAAGAACTGGAGTGGGTATATAAAGTGTTGGTTCTCACTCCGTGGACAAATACCATCTTAAAGAGCAGGAACATGCACATTTATTTATCTATTTATTTATTTATTTAGTTAGTTAGTTAGTTTTATTTATTTTTTATTACTTTTAATAAGAAATAGCAATGAGATAGTTTCAAAACATGTTAGTAGGACAACCACAATAATTAATATAATACATATTGCTGTTTTCATAGTAGTTGTTCAAAGTACAAGATTCAGACATGGTAACTTTTCTAAGCATTATTTGTACAAATATTTCTTCTCATTGAACTAAGAGAAAGTAGTTGTATACACAGTTCAATATTCTGTAATAGTAGTAGTGGGTTATTGGTAGAACTGGCAATGTTGGATGCTGTTGACTTCAGCCTTTTACAAATCAGCATATTAATCTGTCTTTACTTTTTATAGCCTGTGGCTAAACTTTTCTGCTGGGTGGTTTAAAGTCAAGTTAAAGCAAGACCTATATAATAAAACATGTAACTTTTGTATCAACAAGGTCAGTCAAATCCCCTCAGGATTTACCTTAAAACCATGTACAGCATTTTGTAGAACTATGGTCAGTGTCAGCCATCTTGATGAGTCACGGCCATTGCTTGACCAGTTTGCACTCTGTGAGAGCCTAAGAGAAAGTATTCTCACCCCTCTAGCTGGCGAGGACTCCAAAGATTTCTGCTTTTTGCAAACATGGCTGATGATTACTTACTTCCCTCAGAGGAGGACAGTGCCGTAAGAACAGGAATGGGATTCTGAAGGCACACTGCCTCCTAGACTGCACCCCACTTTCAGGCCCAGATCAGGCCTCATAGCCAAAGGGACCTTCTGTGGAGCCCAAGGCCTCACCCCCATAGGCAAGCAGTCTACTGCTGAGCTACAACCCCATCTTCGTAACAAAATTTTTAAATAAAGTCTTGCTACAAAGTTTTACTATCTTTTCTTTTTCTTTTGAGTAAATGATAAACATCTTTCAATTCGTAAATACTTCTGCAACTTGCTGCTTTTAGTCAATATAAAATAGTTCACTTATTATTATACCACAGTTTGTATGACCAGACCAATATTTTTTGACATCTTTCTTTCTGTTGACAATGAGAATCTTTGGCAATTTACCTATGCACAACCCTCAGGACTCTTTCCTGAGAAAAGAAAAAGTATGGAAATGGTATCTATAGAC
>PVJA010001104.1:61524-137158 GCA_004027025.1 Myocastor coypus | reverse complement strand
TACTTACCCATCATTCTTGCCACTTTTGGGAACAATTCCAGGAGACCTTGTTTTGTATGTCCTTAAAAAATGTGATGGAAAAGCACAGTGTGTCTTGGATGCATTATTCATTGCTGGGACAAAATACCAAACACAAGTGAAAGGAGAAAAAATTATTTTAGCTCACAGTTTGTCAGAGTTTTGGTCTACAGTTGGTGGGCTCCAAGGAAAATTGACATCTCAAAGGGGCCATGGCAGAGGAGAAACAGTCCCTGGCAGGGTTGGCAGAAAGCAGCAGGCTGGAGCGTGCTTTCTTTTCCCTTTTAATCCATTTGGGCTGCATGTCTATTGGTTGGTGCATCTGTCTTCACTCAGTCACACAGGATAAGTCAACTAGTGGACAACACCAGCGCCCAAACCCTTCAATCTGAGTTGGAGAGATAGCTCAGCAGTCTAAGCCCCTGCCTGGCAAGTGCAAGGATCCAGGTTCAATCCCCTGTACCACATGGTATGCAAGCCACCAAAACCAGGCATAGTGGCACATGCCTGTAAGCCCAGTGCTGGGGAGGCTGAAAACAGGAGGATCACTATGAGTCCAAGCTGTATAGTGAGACCTTGTACCAAATAAATAAATAGATGGATGGATGGATGGATGGATCAATAGATAGATAAATAGATATCTTTAATCCCAGGATCACATACCCATAACTCAGCCACCTCTCAAAAGCCACACCTGTTAGCATATGAGGCTTTGAGGGGGACAACTAGACATGGACTATAACACGAATCAGTACTTGGACTCTTAATCCATATTGTTTCTGCAGGGGTCTTGTTTGGTTTTGGTCTTTTTGCTTTTACTGTATTTGTTTGTTTGTTTTAATTTTAATTTTTATTACTTTTAATAAGAGATAACAATATGAGAGTTTCAAAACATGTTAGTAGCACATTCACAATAGTTGAGGCACTGCATATTTTTGTCCTCACACATGTTATACAGAGCACAGAGTGTAGACATGGCAAATTTTCTAATCAATATTGGTTCTGAAGGGAAAGAAAAAAAGATAGAAAAGAAGAAAGAAAAAAAGAAGGAGAAGAAAAAGTTTTCTTCTTTTTGAACTAGGAAGAAGTAGTTGTATATATAGTTTAATGTTTCATAATTGCAGTGGGTTACCTGTGAAACTGGCAATGTATTTTTTTTTTTTGGTTGATTTTATTTTTTTAGGGGAAGTTTACTTTTTGTTTTTGGAGCCAAGGACCAAACCCATGACTTCCAGCTTGCTAGGAGAGCATTCTACCACTGAGCCAAATCCCCCAGCCCTCCAGGTCACTCCTGCAGGTCGTCTGTGGAAGGTGTAAATGGCGGAATCACAAAGCACAGGGAACACTTACTAATTTTGAAAAAAAAATTATTACAGTGAGAGACAGATTGCCACTAATGTCCCTCAAAATACTCCTCTACTCACTGCTCCAGACACATGTGGTTTTGTAATTGTATGTCTTTGGTACAGGGTCTCACTACACAGCTCAAACTTAGAGTGATTCTTGTGTTTTCAGCCTCCCCAGTGCTGGGATTACAGGTGCATGCCACCATGCCTAGACTGGGTCAGTGGCTTAGCATGCCCTGGGGGCCAGCACAGCATGTGAGACTGGGGCTCGATCCCCAGCCCCTGCGCTTGCCTAAGCAGGAGCTCAGTCCACTGCGCTATCTCACCAACCCTCAAGCACACTTATCCCATCGTTCTTGCCACTTGCCGAAGCACTTCTGCCAGTCCTCTTTCACAACTGTCTTTAGTTGCAACATCGTGGCTAATGGGTTCAGTAGCTTGAACCCATTCAAAGCACTTACCATACCTTTTAGGGTTATTTTGACTTTGGGGCAGAGCCGGAAGTTGCATGGCACCAGGTCTAGGCAGGGAGATAGATGCCAGCACCCGGTCGCATGAGTCCCCCCTACTCACTGGATGATTCTCAGCAGCGCTGACTGTATTTATTAGCATGCTTGTGGAGACACACACATGAGAGGAATTCCCGAGCTGCTGAAGAAGGCACCAGAGTGTTAGCAGATATGTGTCCCAAGTGGAGGAGAATTCTGTGAGGGAGATTACAGCACATGAGTGTCCCTTACTACAGTGCATTTTTCAGGTATGTATTCACCATCCATTTTGGTGACACAACATAACTAGGATTAGCTGAGGCCAGGAGGGTGGCATTAAAGTCAAGGAAGGCCAAGGGGAGCTGGGAGATGCGCTGCGTCTCTCTATGGGTCGCTCTGCCCTGTGTTATGACACACCAGACACTAACATCTGTATATTGCTCATCTCAGCCTCTATAACCATGAGCCAAGCTATCCTTTATCAGTTATCTAGCCTCAGATATTTTATTATAGCAACAGATACACACATACCCATGGTCCTGCTAGCCCTTCCTGACCCTTTAGGAGTGGAGCTTTCTTCCCAGCGAAGACTTAGACAGTAGAGTGATATAATCTGGTTGGATTTTCCAAAGTCCAGGAGCTTCACTGTGGGTCATGAATAAGACAAGAGTATAAAGCAAGAGACAGTTCAGGAAGCGCAGAGCCCAGGGCAGGGATGGCGGCCTTGGCTGGCATGGTGGCAGAACCCACTGAAAAGATCAAGTGGGTTGGCCTTGTGTGTAGGATCTAACAATACCTTTTGTTGGGAAACCAGGGATTTCTCTGCCACAAATTTGTTTGGCATTTCATACAACCCTGAGCACATCCCTGGCGTGTTTCCCACCTATGAACACCGTCTGGCCCATGAACAGGGAGGAAAAGGGTGTCGTCCCTTGTAACCCACACATGAACTACATTCATACCCTGCTGGAGACCGATTCTGAATTCTGGAAGCCCACGGCTCTCAGAGTCTTGGGAGGGAAGCCACATTCCACCCAATGCCAGATGTAGCCTCGGGGAAAGGTGATAAAACCCACGTGTTGGCACACTGAGCCTGGGCCAAGCGAGAGAATCTGTGGAACCACTTTAGATGGAACTACAGCCAAGAGGCCTGAGCACCCCAGGAGCTCACACATCTAGAACCCCCTCCCCAAATCATTCCCAAAGCCGGACTGAGGTTTCCACCCAGAAGAATGACAACAACCAGGAGCACACTCCCAGGTTCGAGCGCGTTCTCTGTGCCTGCCAGAGACAGAAGCAATGATAGTGTGACCACAAACCAGACTCCACGGAGAACAGTGCAAACCCAAGTGTCCCTGGCCCAAACGCTCTGTAAACTCTGGGTCTCCCTTTCGCAGACAAGCTGATCCCCTAAGACTTGTCAGCCTGGGAAAAGTGCCTACAGGTTTTCATCACAGGACTGGTTTCACTCTCTAAGCCAGAACCCTGGGCTAGTATAGACATGCCCCGCTTCAGAGTGTGCCCCAGCATGACCCGCGGGGATCGTTCCATGACTCCTGGCAGGCTCTGTGTACCCACTTTACTCTTTGACAAAGCAGTTCTGCCTGTCAGGAAACTTGGCTTGATGCTTCGCAGGCCCATCAGCCCATCAGGCAAGACCTATGCTATAACAGGAAGTGTGTATTAAACATAGAAACCACTTCAGATCAGGACTGGCCCAGCCTGTTCCATGTAGGCACTTCCTTTCTGAGGTGCCTTCTCATCTTGTGGGCCTCAGTGAGGCTCTCCTTTCGCTCAGGAGACCTTCCTATATCATTCCACCCATGCCTTCCTAGGGCGCCATCTTGTCCTATCTTCATGGCACTTTGGAAGAATCTTCTTTGTGTACCTCTTGGGAATCTGCCTCTCCCAGTTACACTTCAAGCTCTGTAAGAACTGAGGCCTCACTTTCCCCTGTGCCCTGCTGCTTACCACAGGAGCTGGCATGTGGAGAGTTTGCTGAGCTTGCCGATAAGAGAGCTAAAAAGTGGAAGGATACAAGAAACATTTCTTACTGGTAACATCTTTGCCATTTCAGATCTGACAGGCTTCCCCCTAAAAGTTCCCAGCCATAGGCTATGGTTATAATGAATGGCACGTTTAGAAGCAGAAGTCCCTGAGGTCATAGCAAAGAGAGTGAGCAGATAGATCTTTAATGACATTGTCACTTGTTCTCAAATCAATGCAGACCCTAATATGGAGGCAAGTGTAGTGCCTTTCTTCTTGCACCCAGGAGGACTTGAGAAAATGAGTTGAAATGAACAGGAAGCGATCTCAGAGGGGGGTTGTGAACTGAACATTTCCTGCAAACAAGGAGCCTCGAGGAAAAGTAGAGCTGTCTAGTACTAGCACTGAAAGAGCCACATCCTTCCTAGAAGGTGAGCAGATAAAATTGTTAAAATTGAGGAAACTGTAGGACTAAAGGTTAGCCTCCCAGGTCTAAGGAGGATGTTTCAGTTGTTCATTCTTGTTGGATTCCATGAAATTACATGCCATAATGGCTTGTGCCAATACCCATTACAATTATCTGGGGAGAAAGATCACAGGTTTCTTCAAAGTCGCAAGCACCTGCTATCTCCAGCCAAGGTTAAAGAGAGGTACTCACACACACCTTTGTGGGAGCTCACAGAGATCAAAACTCTACAGAAACAGATGGTGAAGATGTGTCTTATTTCTGGACCCCCTGGAGTTGCCTCTCCTTTTGTGTCCTCATGGTGAGAAGTCCAAGGAGGAAGGAATGTCACCTGATAGAGTTTGGCACTGGCTTTGACCTTGTGGGGGCATATGCAGGTGATGACCATGGTGAGGTATGAAAAAGCAGAATATGGCCAAAGCTCGTGCCATTTTGAGGTGTCCTTTCCCTGTATATCTTTGCCATCTATTCCCATTATTGCTTTTGCTCTTCCAACTACACTTCTTCTTTGGTCAAAGACTCACAAGTCCTAGGTCCCTATTTATGTCCGGCATTTTCAGTAATTAAATACAGGAACACAAAGGAAGCAGATGTCGGTGTTTTCCCAAGTACGCTCCATGGTCTACCTGCATTGGAATTATCAGGATGACTTGTTAGAAACGCAGAGGTGTGAGCCCAAATCCAGGCCCACCCAAGCACAGGGTAAGATAGAGGATGCCGCTTTCAACCGGCCTCTCAGGTCATCATCCTGATGCTCAGGGCAAAGTGTATGTGAAATGCCTGTCCATCTATGCCTGCCCGGCCTCGGTCTCCACCCATTCCTCCTGGTAGGCGATCGCAGCTGTTCTCCAAGTTGGCCCCAGAATAAACAAAACTCACTTTTGCTCATGCCCCTTCCCCTTCCTCTTTTTGCCAACCCAAATTCAAACTATTCTTCAAGTAGACTCCCTCTCCCATGACACAACAAAAAAAGAATCCTTTCACAGACCTCTCAAGTTTTTATTGGCTTTTGCTTCCCCCTGGATCTAGCATCCAGCAGTCTGTTCTCTTTTCCCACCTCTGTTACTCTGGTCTCCTCCATTCAATTATGAGCTATAAACTCCTCAGAGGCTGCTTTGTACTCTATCCAGTGCTTCATTTATCTCTCGGGGCAAGAAGAATGCTCAATAAATAGTCTTTCCTCCACAGTGTATCTGATTCTCAAAATGTTAACTAGCTGGCTTAAGACTGCCAAACACAATCCAAATAGCTCTTATGTTACCAAGTCTAAGTAAGTATGGACCCTGGGGATATGTTGTGTGGAAATCGAGGCCTCGTCGTACATTAAATGATTAGTTGGGTGGTTGGTTGATTAATTTCCCAAGGCTACCCCTTCCAGTGGTGTTGCCTTTTAAAGAGGTAACAATGGTCTCAAAAGAATTTGCTTTATACTTTTCGTATTCTATTCTTACAAGGACTTGGTGAGCCATGAGAATTTTCAAGGATTTAAAATTTTCAATTGCTGGACTAGCGAGATGGTTCAGTGGTCTAGAGTACCTGCTTAGGCAAGCTTAGGCAACTGCAGGGACTGTGGTTCGATCTCCGGCATCACATGTTGTGCCAGCCCCACCCCCAGGGCAGGCTGAGCCGGCCATAACATAAATAAATAAGTTTAAAAAAAATTCAGCTGCCAATGTTTGATTTTCATCCCAATACCTTAACAGGATGCTCTTCCTTGAGCTTTGCTATCATTTGGATCTTTTTTATTTCTTATTTTTTATTTTATTGTAAAGAGTAAAAACAAATACCAGAAGCAAGACTAAGCACAGAATAACAAAAAATAATACATATGGTGTGGAATTTCAGAACGAAAATAAAAAATTTAACAGTGGTTGTTGTATCACCCATTTCCATCATTAAACCCATTTTTAATAGATAGATAGATAGATAGATAGATATAGGTGTACAAGACTGGAGCTTGGATTTTTAAGATGCCCCGGTGATTCTTAGGGTGCCTCGCAAGGGGCCACAAGGAAGACCTGGTCTGAGACTTGTGGCACAAATGTGAGGTGGGAGAGACTTTCAGAGTTGAGCCTAGCGGAAGGAATGTAGGTCATGGAGGGTGTGGCCTTGAAGGGGACTCCGGGATCCTGCCGTTTTCTGCCTCTCTCACTTCTTTCTGGATCCCATGAGATGAACTGATCTCCTCTACCATGTGTTCCTACCACATTCTCCTGGGCAGTTGTAGACTGAAGCTCCACAGCCAAGTGACCATAGATAGAAATCCATTAGCCAGGCCTTTTCTTCTCTTAAGTTGACCATCTTGGGTATTTTGTTACAGTGCTGGAAAGTATAGTCCACTTGAAAACGTACAAGGCAGATGGCCTAAGCTCAGCATCTCCCTAGGGACCTAATCAGGCCCTTTCAGAAGAAGACCGGCCAGGGCCTAAGATGCTGCACATGTGTCAGCCTCAGTATCCATGCACGGAGGCATTAATGGTTTTGATAGCCGGGCGTGGTGGCGCATGCCTGTAATCCCAGCACTCGGGAGGCTGAGGCAGGAGGATTGGTGCGAGTTCGAGACCAGCCTGGGCTACAAAAGTGAGCTCAAGGCCAGCCTGAGCTGCATAGTGAGACCCTGTCTCAAAAAGACAAAAAAAAAAAAAAAAAAAAAAAAAAATGGTTTTGATAAACTTCAGCGAACATCTGGAGCTTGGAAGCTTGCTAAAAATCACATTCCATCCTGAGAAAGTTTGCTCCGTTCCTCAGGCTCAGGTCAAAATGTTACTATTTTTCTTTCCAAAGTCATCCACAAGGAAGAGGACGGTGGATTTATTTCAGTATCTTTCCTGTGATCCAGCTGATCCAGCAGGCTTCTGGAACCCGTGGGCTTGAGGTACGTTCCCAAGGGTACATCGGAGTCTTACATAATCGCTCAAAATCTCTTTTTCTATTGCCGGTGGCATTAGCATACCACAGCCACACTGCATGACATCACTTACGTCGCCATCCTGCCCTCCCCTTCTTGAGCAGTTTTCCTGAGCTCCTGGAGCTCATAACAGAGACGTCAACTGTGGAAGCTGATGAAGCTGTAGGACCATGTAATCTTTCATCGGAACATTCTTTTGAGAAACTTGAAGAAGCAAATGGCTCTGCAGCCAGAGTTTGTTCTTTTGAAATAACAAGATGGGCCTATGGACCTCTGAACAAAAGGGGTTAGCATTTAGAAAATTAATAACGCACACAACTTGGCTCTTCTCGTATGTTGCCTGTTTGCACATCCCTGTATCTGAGGAAGGACTCAGGCATGGTGTATCTTCATTGCCTTGTTTCGGCTAAAGCTTTGCAGCGTGGCCTGAACTGGGCGCCTCCTAGCTAGAAGACAGCTAGCTTTGGAAAGATCAGTCATCTCACCGATGACAACCAACCCAGTAAAATCTATGCTGGAAACTGACGCTGCTCCCCAATTGGGCAAATAGAACATAAGTTATGATATAGCACTGTAGAAACACTTGTGCCTTTAGAGGTATGAATATTGTGGAGGATCTGACAGCTCCCTGACACTGAATACCAACAATTTGAGTAAGTATCTACTAGCTCACTTCTCATTGCTATAACAAGACACTTGACGCTAGGTGATTGGTAGAGAGAAGAGACTGATTAGCTCAGTGTTCTAGAGGCTGGATTCAGGCCCATCTACCAAAGCCCCTGGCAAAGGCCCCGTGGCAGACAACATCATGACAGAGATGCTGGCAAGGAGGAAGGGAAAAGGATGCATTTATGAGTGTACACAGGATGGCTTGTGTAGTTGTGCAGCTGATTTCTGCTGGTCAGTTGAAAGGAGTAGTTAATACTTAATTTCTTTTTTCTTCTCCTTTTTAATTTCTTGTAACTTTTTCTTACATTTTTTATTTCTTTAGGTATTTAGTACAGGTTCTATAGGGTCTCACTACACAGATCGGACTCGTAGTGACCCTTCCGTGTTCAGCCTCCCAAGCACTAGGATTACACGTGAGCACCACCAGGCCCACTCTCAGTCACTGTCTCAGCATGTCCCAGCGGCAGGGCTGGCATGGCATGCCGGGGATGGAACCCTGGTCCCTGCACCTGCCTAAGCAGACACTTTAGTCCACTGAGCTATCTGTGTGGCCCTTCTTCTAACTTTTTAAAACAAATCTTGCATGCTTCATCTGATAATCTAAGCAACTACCTTGAGTACAACATTGTGCACTATAACAACTATTGTTGAATGACTATTATTCTGTTTAATTAACTTGTGTATCATTTCTAATGTTTTTTTTTCTATTTTTAATTTTATTTAAAAATAAAAGCGATGGAGAAATTCCATGCTGAAGCAGGAATCTAGAAAGCTCCGTTGCTCATAACCACTCCCTCCCATAAGCACTAACTCAATGCACAGTCCCCTTCCCAGGTCAGGACCCTCAGTGACCTACTTACTTCTCCAGTGGCCCTGTCACCTCTCTACACTCCCACTGAGGACCAAGCATCCTGGAGGACTAACTACATCCACACCATAGCTCTATGCAAACTTGGCTTGCCTGGAGAAAATCCACAGCTCTCTTCTGAGGAAGCCAAACACATGACGTTCTGCTCAGAATCAGATGGGCTCATTTGCGGAACCAAGATGCACGATGCATTCACGTCAACTGCCAAAATAGTATTAATTTTAAACACAGTGGAGGAAAATACCTGAAGTCAAGATTACCTAAGATAATGTGAAGCATATGGTTGTCTGAATTCTGGAGAACGATCTAAGGGCAGGCATATGTTCTATTTTATTTTTAATTCTCAAAACTTCCCATGAACAATGGTAGGCGGCAGGGTCTCTGCTAGCAACTAAACTCACAAAGACAAAGAGGCCTTGGCCTCATATTTAATGGGCTCGCGATCTACAGTAAGAGAGAAAGTATTCCCTTTGCTTCTAAAATGATGGCTGGCACATTTGTGCTCTGTAAAGATCTCCAGCAGATGCACCTGGCACTTGGCATCTGGGACCTCCGGGGTTCATGGGATGCAGTGGGCAACCCGTTGCTGCCTCTAGAAACCCTGGGAGTCCAGAAAATATGAGCCTCTCCTTCCCTCTGGAAATCACACTCATCTCGCCTGTCTCATCATTCTGCTTCTTCCCATTAGCAGAGGAAGCATACCAATTTCTCTTCAGAGAGACTAAATTGCTTGGCCGGCTGTCATGGCCCTGGGTGGGATGCAGGCAGGCGCCATTAATGGAATATGTTGTTGCATTTTTGGTAGATCATTTTGAAAAGTATTTAACCGGAGGACATTAGCACAGCTTGGGCAAAAGCGCTTTGTGGGGAAATTAAATCCCCATATTTCTCTATCTCTTCCTATAATAGCTCCCCAAGTGTAGGTTTTAACAGGGGGCTTTAGAGATGCTAAGGCATTTGGACCGGCTCTGAAGGTCCAAGTTCGGGTGCAGCCATCACTGCTTTGTGGTCCTTGTCACTCCCAGGTAGAAATGGGCAGCATCTCCATGGGTCTGGAGACAGCAGCGAAGGATAGGCAGGAGGTATACATGGGTGGGGGAGCCTTTGATCTCCCTGTGTCCTGCTGACCCCTGCATGCTTTGGTCTAGATAGTGGTAAGACCTTCCTGGCCCTTGCTGCAGAGATAACTGATGCTGGGCTGCCACATGAGAAGGCATACTTTCTTTAGTGAGTGGTGCCCCGTGGACTGAAGAGGTCACAGAAACAGGGGTGGCCTGTGTAATGCAAGAAGGGCCAACACGGAACAAGGAATGAGGGGTGACCTGGTGGGGTAGGCTCTGCCCAATCAAGCTCCAGATGTTGTGAAATTTAGCCCCAATCAGCAACATGTAAGAGGGCCCAGACTTGACCTACAAAGATACCTTCAGGGTCAAATGAGGGACAGTGTCATATCTGCCCTCTTCAGCTTTGGCCCCTATAGGAGGTTTAGAGGTGACACTAGCAAAATTCACACCCATGCCGCACACTCTTTGTAGATCACTCAATGTCACGAGCGTAGGCCCAGATCTGCCCTGGATTCCGGTGAATGCCTCCTCTGGTATGAACTAATATTGGTGACTTTCCATTGCACCCTGAAGCACCCAGCAGCGAGCAGAGGACATGATGGAGTGTGCACTAAAGAGATGTTTGTGTCACAGGGCCCCACCTCTTCTCATGCCACCCCTCCCTTGGGACACCTCTTGAATGCTCACTGAAATGAATCCCTTCCCCTCTGCCTTGACCACTCGGAGGCCCGAGTTACTGAACACGCTACCCTGCCTTGCACAGGACTTAGCTTCTCATACTCCACCACCAATTCTAGACCTTTCTAGGGCCATTCTAGCCTCTCAGTAACGGGCACCAATGTTTAGTCAGTTATAAAGCCAGAAATAATGTTGTGGGCTGGCTCTCCTTTGCATGGCTGTCACCCTGCTATTGTTGACATTGTTCTGGTCCACATCCTCAGGTGTCACCTCCACAT
This sequence comes from Myocastor coypus, assembly GCA_004027025.1. NCBI lineage: Eukaryota > Metazoa > Chordata > Mammalia > Rodentia > Myocastoridae > Myocastor > Myocastor coypus. Next base: position 126,389 of record PVJA010001104.1, on the reverse strand, counting down.
CTGTCATCAGTAGCTTCTGGGACACACATGGACCAAAAATGACGAGTCCCAGACGAATTGTTTGGGCTGGAAAGAGTAGAGAGTCGTGAGGCAAACGGCACTAACAAGTCCTAGTTTTGCATGTTGACTTCTGAAAACAAGGCCAGTACAGGGACAAACTTTTTTGTTTGTGTGTGTGTCTCTCTTTCATTATCTTTCTTTACAGATGGGGAAAATTGAGGTTCTAAAACAGACAAGGGATTTTCCAAGGCCATTCATTAGCAATGCAGGTGCCAGTGTTTGAGCCGCGATATGTTTACCTACAGGTGGTTCTCTCCTGTCCTCAGCTGCTCACGATGCCGCCCTCTCTGGACACCGCTTCTCCCCCTTGTGTTGGAAAGCAAACCCTATGTGTGGAGAGCTGTTACAGCTGTCCTCCACCAACAGAAGCTAAAACTAGTGAGCAAGAGTTTATGAGAAATGATATCCACACAGAGTCCTGAAGGGTCTCGCCACAGAAGATTTACTGTCCAGGAAGGGAGAAACAGTAACTTCACCTTGGAGGGAACTAGCAGGCACAAGTGTAAGCAAGTGATCAGAGCCACGATCAGGACAAAAGTGAGTCTCATGAGTCCCTGTGTGAAATACTGAGGACAGAAAGCATCATTCTGACGTCTTTCCCCAAAAGCATAACTGTGACAATGGTCTGCAGTTTTCAAAAATGTCAAGGTTAAGAAACACAAAGGAACCAGGCATGGTGGTGCACGCCTGTAATCCCAGCACTTGGGAGGCTGAGGCAGGAGGATCAGCGCAAGTTCGAGACCAGCCTGGGCTACAAAAGTAAGCTCAAGGCCAGCCTGAACTGCATAGGGAGACCCTGTCTCAAAAACAAAACAAACAAAAAAACAAAGCACAAAGGGAGGGACAGGAACTGTTCCAGATTAGACACTAAAGATTCTAGACTAAATCCCTGGCATGCCAAGATGGCCCCGCCCCCATGGCATGCTGAGACAGCAATTAGATTGGTGGCACGTGCCTCTAATCCCAGCACTTGAGAGGCTGAAAATGGGAGGATCACTACAAGTGTGATCTACGTAGCGAGACCCTATAGACCGGTATCATGCTGTAGTAAATACATAAAAAAAAAAAAAAAAAAAAAAAAAAAAAAAAAAAAAAAAAAAAAAAAAAAAAAAAAAAAAAAAAAAAAAAAAAAAAAAAAAAAAAAAAAAAAAAAAAAAAATCTAGATAAAAGACAGCTAAATGCAATGTGTGCCCCTGGCTTGTATCCTGAAACAGAGAAAACGAAACTAGATGCTCCTAAGACAATTAACAAAACTTTGAATATGGACTCTGAACAAAATAACGATGCGCACTAACAACAGTTCTACAAAGTACTGTCTATGGTCTCAAATTTAATCCTGAGGGGATTTGACCCTGGAAGGTACCAAAAAAAAAAAGAATGTTTAGTTATGCAGGTCTTGCTTCGACTTGCCCTTGACCACCCAGCAAGAAAAAAAGAAAAAAAAAAAAATCCTTAATTACAATGCATGGAAAGCAGAGCTAGATTGGTGAGATGAGCTTTAGGAGGCTCAGATTCAGTAGCCTCCAACGTCACAAGCTTCACTGGTGGCACACTGCAATTGCAAAACCTTTGATTGTATATGTATCTGCTTCCTCTTAGTCCAAAGAGAAGTATATTCTTTCCTGTTTTTTTTTTCTCTCTTTCTTTCTTTTTTCTATGCAACATTAATAGGGAGGTGGGTCATGCCCACACACTATAGAATGATCGTGAGGACAATATGCAATATGTCAACTTTCAAAGAAAAAAGGGGGGGAAAGAAAAAAAAAAGTAATGTGGATTTAGAAAGGTTAATGTTTAATTGTTTGATCAATCTTATATACCCATATGTATTAATCTAAACTGATCCGATGATGAAAATATGTAATATAACCATTGTTAAATTTAAACAATAAAAGAATTGAAAAAAAAAATAACGATGCGGTCTAAACGTTAAATTTTCTGACTTTGATAGCTCTCCTGTAGTTATATAAGAGAATATTTTTAAGAAAGTCACACTATGGTAGTTAGCACCATATGGGCACAATATCTTCGAATGACTCAAATGATTTGAGAAAGGAAAATATGCATATTTATATAAAATATATAGAAGGAATAAGAAAGGAAGATGCAAACCAATAGGAACACGCAACCCGCGCAATCAATAGGGGAGTCCGAGTAGACATTTCGTGGTTAATAATTTTGTGCATGACTTTACATACAGAAATGTCACGAGTGATTTTTGCAGTTTTTCTGAAATTTCCAAGTTATGTTAAAGGTTGTACAAAAATTTTGCAGTAGCGATTGCACATGTGGGCCCTGGAGTTGGAAGGCCGCTGTGTGCCATTTACCCATTGGGGGTAACTTCTAAGAAGCACAACAGCGCATGATTCCATCATCCTGGGAGCATAATGCAAGGTGTTCATGTAACTCTTGATGGTGCAGACCCGTTACTACTGTCTTGATAAAATCAAGAAATGAAGTAAACATAGGACACAGAGAGGTTATGACAGCTGTCATACAGCACAATGTTTTACAGAATACTTTTTCATATGAAGCTAGATGACCACAGTCTAAAGAGATGATTGAAAGTATAATAAAAACGGAAACCAGCAATAGAACAATTTATTATCATTATCAAGTATCATGCTACATAGAATTGCATTACTATACTTCTGCATGACTGGCTGGGCAGTAGGATGACTTAGACCAGCATCATAAGAAACACATAGAAATGCATTGTGCGCCGGTGTTAGGGGGAAGTGACGTCACTAGGTGACATTGTAAGTGCTGTCACTACATGATGAGAATTTTCTACGTCCCTTATAATCTTCTGTGGTTTCTGGCTCAGAGGCAGACAGTGTCTGCTATAGCATTGTTATACAGTGCAGGCTATACTCCATCTTAGTATGCGCCTTTCCCGAACTAGCTGAACGAGACAGCCACAAGACAACCGATCTCTCAGCGCCTCGATTTCCTTTGCCTACCAGACAGGGATAATGGAGCACCTATGTAATGGGATTCTCTTATGCCAAAATGCAGTAACGCATGTGGACAAGGGGAACCTGGTGCCTTGTGACACAGTGTCAGCTAAGTTCATCAGTAAGTGGGAAGCTCTAAGGTACCAGTTTCTTTGGCGCTGTCCTGTTGGCCCATTATGGACGGCTTTCTGGTTTGTTTTCTGCAGAGGCACAGTTCTGAAGGCAAGCAAATTGGTATTAGATTTGGAGGACATTTCATCAGACACACTCTGTCCTCGAAGGGCTTGAGCGCATTTAACAAGAATTAATGAGAAATTGGCAGCTTGATATTTTTGGCCCAGTCAAGACGTGTGCAGTCTCATCGCTAATTATGCCCCTGTGTTTTTCCCAGGGCAATACCACCTGTAGATTTCTCTGATTTAGGTATTTGTTTTCCAAGTGGCAGCTGCCTGGGAGTTTTAGGAACCTGGGAGCAATAAGTGGAATGAAGACTAGAAGAAGAGATTAGATTCTCTCAAAGTGCAATAGGATGCAAATAACAGCTAGGCTGTTGGTGAGATGCCATCCTTTTGTCCCAAATTCTGATTTTAATTAGTCAGTTGCTAAAGAGTAGCTTCTGCCTATTAGGCAGAAAGCAGCAGGCCATGTACCACTGGGGCCTGAAGGTAAATGAGAAACATAAGATTTGGAGCTGTCCTCGCCTTCCTAGAGCAGAGGGCCTCATTGTCCAGAGGACATGATCATAGAGAGGCTGAGTGGCATGGGATGATGTCAAGGTGGTGGCCAGGAACAGACCTAGGGTCCCCAGGAAGGAATTTGGGTTTGATCCTAGAGCCGTGGGAATTGGCTGAAGAGGGTTAAGCATGGGAGTGATGTCCCTGGATTCACATTTTACAGAGATAAAAACATGTTCTGCCAGCGATGTTGACCAAGTCTAGGGCAGAAAGACAAGCAAAGAAGCAGTCAGAGCTGTTTAGATGAGAGGCAGGAGCCCCTGACAAGAGCCACAGCAGCAGCAGAAAAAGGACAGGCACTGTCTCAGAGGCGGAGCCATGAGTGTCCGCCAATGAAACTAGCTTGGGTGGTAGAAGGTTGGCACACCGGGCGATGAGAAAGACAGCACCTGGTCATGAAAGGAGAGATCTGAACACATAGCCTTGGGGAGAAAGGTATTATGGGAAGAGAAGAAATGAAGTGAGCAACGTGAGCCCATGCCCAGGGACGTAGGAGTCACTGGGGTCGCTGCGGAGCTGCGGAGCACAAGAAAGGACAGGGAGGAAACGTCTGAAAAATATGACTGTAGCCAGACTGGGAAGCCAGACCAAGACAATGGAGTTCCTTCCACAGGCAGTGTGGAGCTACCTGGGATTCTGAACAGATTAGGAAACTCCCAGCAGGCCCCAGGCTTGGAAGCATCCCCTACCTTGCTAACGACCCATTCTTGGGCTCAATGGCTTCTTGAGTGTTTTTCATCCAGCATAAATCTCTCTATTGGTTCTAGGGAAAGCACACACACCCACCCATTGCCTAGCTCACTGAGTTTTAAAATGGTTTCAATTCGCTTTTTAAGGCTGCTGGTGGGCCAACGTATTTACCAGACGATTGGCAATTTCCCACATTCAAATTATAATCTCCAACTTCTGCAAATAAAAGATCTTTATGTCCCCCAGTTGTGAAGTTTACACGCAATTTCTATGCAGCACACTCAGCCTGCGCGGGCACTGAGAGACTCCGTGAACACATCTGCTTGCCGCCGCATCTGAGAATTCCTAAGGAAAAGAGGTTTTCTGGCATCCTTGGCTCTTTAGGAAGGATGCTTCCCCAGTGCTGTGTTGGAGTGAAATTGTCACAGCCCTGGCGGCGCGCCCTACTATTCTGAGAAACCCAGCTCTACAGGAAGCCCAGGATGAGCAATACTGGCTCTGCTGTGAGGGTTGGCGTGTTAGATGATGGATAAAAGGGCCATCAGGGCCTGTGTCCTATTGCTGGGATGACCTACCTGTTTGGAGCCCTTGTGGCTTATTCTGTCACTCAAATGAGAACTTGAAGTATAGTGGACATGAGTCCTTGGTAACTGAAGGGAAAAGCAAGGGACTGGTGGCTGGTCTCATCTCTGATTGAGTTTCTGGCTCAGCCTTCTCTGCTGGACCACAGGGAAATAGAACAAGGACAAACACAAGCAAGGACTTCGTGCTCAGATGGGCCTGGCTTGGCGTCTTGGCTGTGAGGCACTGAACTCGGCTTCCCTGTCTTAATTTCCTTACTTGTTCACTGGCATGATAAAGGTCTTCTTACAGTGTGAGTAGAATAATTCAATAAGATAATGCACTGAAAGCTTGGTCTTACAGTAGGCTTCCAACAAGACTTCAGCTTTTAACCATGTTGAAGGCAGTTTCTGCATAAAGCTACACGATGGGCATTGATGGAACTCACACAGCTGTTGAAAGGTACAGAAAATGCATTGGTAGGGTAAAGTGATCAGGAAGGCACAGGATGTATGAAAACAGGCTTTTGTATTCCTGTCCTATAGCGTTTAATACAGTTTATTTTAAATGTGATTGATTCTATATGACTGGCTCTAAAAGATATAGGTCAGGTTGCTCGTTTCTTGCCATGGTCCTGGTATTTAGCATAGTAAGTAACAGATGCTCAGAGATGGACCGGCAAGTTGGTTTTGTTTGGTTTTATTTTTTTCGTGCCAGGAATCAAATTCAGGACCTTGTGCTTTCCAGGTAGGGACTTGCACCACTGTGTTGTATCCCTGGCCAGATGGATAAGTACTGGCTGGATGGATAAATGGATGGGTGGGAGGGTGGTTGGATGGATGGTTGGATGGATGGATGGATGGATGGATGGATAGATGGGTAGGTGGGTGGATGGATGGATGGATGGATGGGTGGGTGGGTTGGTGGATGGATGGATGGTTACGTGGGTGGATGGATGGATGGGTAGGTGGATGGATGGATGGATGGGTGGGTGGATGGATGGATGGATGGATGGATGGGTAGGTGGATGGATGGATGGATGGATGGATGGATGGATGGATGGATGGGTAGGTGGATGGATGGGTGGATGGGTGGATGGATGGGTGGATGGATGGATAGATGGGTGGATGGATGGATGGGTGGATGGATGGATCTAAAGAGAAAGAAGAGATAATATTCTAGTAAAAATGAAAAGCACTATATGGCGGGTCAGACAGAGAATGACCTTGATGTGCCTGCGATGAGCTTGTACTTAGAGCAGAGGCAGCTATGTTAGGCAACTTCAGGGAAGTAAGTGCCTAGATATTGGAACCATGCTCAAGGCCTTCCATAGGCTGGGGGCAGGGTTGTGCTCACCTCATAAGAACATCTATTGGGAACCTTTAAACAGAGGCTGTAAGGGGAAGACAGAGACGAACTGATCTTCCTATAGAGTGAAAGAAGAGCTGGAGGGCTGGCTGGGAAGAAAGCCGCTGTGCCACAGTAAGTAAGCAGAGAGGGCAGGGAGGAGAAATAGCTGGTGACCGGCAGGCCCAGGTCCAGCTCTGTGACGTTCGCCAAACTGCCTAACGCCCAAGCACCCATCACCCTCCCAACCTGACACATACCTATGTTTCCTTCTTGTGACACAACCTGGAGAATATATTTCCAATAGCTGAAACAGTGCTGCCCGCTGAACGTCCTCTTCCGGTGAGCCTCAACCTGGGACGTTGCAGACATGGCCCGCTTTCCTAGCTAAGACAAAGTAAGATTTTTTAAAAAAATTGTTTGGTTTTTTTAACATGACAGAAAAAGACAGATTTCCATCAGTCCTCTTCAAAATACCACCCCTCCGCACCCCGCTTCAAACACACTTAGGCCGCTGTCCTTGCTGCCCCAGCGATGCTGGGTGGCCTCTTTCCTGCACTGTCTTTCCTGGAGCTGTTGTGGCTTCTGAGTGTGCTGAATTAATTCATGATCGTTTTGACTTTGGGAACGAGCCAGGAGTCCTGTGGTGCCACATCGGATGCCTAAGGTGGACAAAGACACACGATAATATCTTTATGAGCCTGTTTTTCCATCTGGTGGCACTTGGGAGCATCATTCACCCTATTTTTGATGACACCTCATAAAGGGAGAAGGAAATAGCCCTACTTATTATAAACAGAAACTGCGAGGGCAGTGCGGGGAGCTTAAGTATCCTGAGCTGTCTCTCTCAGCTGGTAGAGAAGCAAGGCCCAAATTTATATCAGCCTGGTGCCTAACCTACCTTTATTATTTATTAAATTGTCTCCATTTTTGTATGTTTTTTTTTCTTTCAAGGACTGGGGACCCAAAGAGTGCTATACTATATCCAAGTCCTGTTTTTATTGTACTGTACTGTATTGTATTGTATTGTATTGTATTGTATTGTATTTTAAGGAAAGGCTCACAGGATATTCAGGGTCTCACTACTAGATCAGACTTGTAGCAATCTGCCCATTTACATCCTCCCAAGAGCTGGGATTATGGGCATGCGCCACCAAGCCCAGTTTCAGTTACCATCTCAGCCCAGCCCGGCAGGCCCAAGGATCGAACCCCTGGCCCCTGTGCCTGCTCCCAGGAGCTTTAATCCAGTTAGCTATTTGGCAGACCCAATTTTCTTACTTTGAAACAAGGTCTTACTAAGTTGTTAAGACGTGGCTCACACTGGTGATCTTTCTACTTCAGCTTCCCTAGTAGCTAGGATCCAAGGCAGACACCACTGTGTTCATTTTTTCAAGTGATATTTTAAGTATATGTATCATGTGTAGCTTTGTTGAGGGCTTCCCAGTGATTGACCTTCCCTGGTATTTGTAGTTTGCATAGTCCCCCGTCTTTGCATTTGGGCTAAAATTCCTGACTGCTTTCAGTCAGAATAACAAAACAAGCCACAGAGAACAGGACTTCCCTCTGGGTAGCATTGACTCTGTGGCCTTCTTGGCTCGCTTGTGTTGATGAGAAAAGCTGCCACACTGGAGCTATCTGTGCCACAGGAACTAAGGGCAGCTTCCGGCCAACACCTCACAAATTACTGGGATCCTCAGTCCACCAGCCTGGGAGAGTTCTCTCCACAACCACCTGAATGAGCTTGGACCCTGCCCTAGCTCAGCCCTGACATGAGACTATGGCCCTAGTTATCTCCTTAGTTAAGAGGCCCTAGGCCCAGAAGACCTAGAACAATAATGCTGTGTCAAGCCATTACATGTGGGCTTCTTAGATACCTAAGGCAACAGATATCAAGAAGAATATACCAATCATAGTTACACGTTGTGAGGAATTATCCATGAGCAAGTCCTGCATTGTAGCCAGCAGTGTAACTACAGAAATAGAATCAAGAAATAGAAATCAATCGGCACTGGAAACCAGACTCTACACCTCCCAGTTCTCTCACACAAAGGAAATGGATCTCTTGACATCTAAAACCCTGGGTTCATTTTGCCTAGCTTTGCATTTCATAGGAATGGGATCACATGACAACTACTCTGGGTTTGCCTTAGGGCATCCCCTCTGAACTCACTCCTACACTTCCTACTTAGTAGGAAGGGGCCACCTTAGTGCTGCTATTATCTTGTTATGCTTTTCATTGACCTATATGTAATGGTTGATACACTGTATCAACTTGAATGACTTTGATTTTTTTTTTTTTTTTCAGTACTAGGGATTGAACTCAGGACCTTGTGCTTTCCAGGCAGGCACTTATTCTGCTGAGCTATCTCCCCAGCCTCAATTTTTTTGTCTTTTTTTAGGGGGTGGGGGCTGGCTTAGGCTGCCTTAAAGGCAGGTCTAGTGCTGCATTGGAGTTGGGGATCAAACTGCAGTCCCGTGCGCCTGGTGGTGATTCCCAAAGGGGGCTCTTTAACTGAACTACTGAGCAAGCCCCCCCCCCCGTTGTATGAACTTGAGAGCTAGAGAGGTGTGGCTAAGTGATTCAACAGTTCTACATCCTAGGGTATAGAGGGCACGCCCTCTGGCAGCTCTCTGCTTCCTACGATTGTTGTCATGGTCCGTTCTGCTGTTTCAACCTGAGAAATTTAGAATTTTATAAATCCGTGCCAGAGGAGGACACAGAGATGGTGTGCGCTCTACAGCTGCACTAGGGTGGGTAGCCTGCCTACAACCTAAGCAGGGAGAAGAGGCTCGCTTTCTTGCTTCTTTTTGCTTTCGTTGATTTTACCGTCTCTGCCACCATGACCTGTTGCCCCTGTGTCATGCCATCCTGCCTTTGAGACAGCTGATTATGGACTGAAACCTCCACAAACTATAAGCTAAATAAACCTTCCTTCTTTTTAATTTTGAGCACTGGGTATTTTGTCTCAGCAACAACAAGAACAACAACAACACAATCTAAGACATCACATAACTAATCCTGCATATTATGTGTTTAGAATTCCCTCTCTCTAACCGTACGGTGTTTGTACTTTTTAAACTCTCATAAAGAAGTTAAACTACCTTAAGTAAATTCTTTGTATGGTACTTGTCATTTACTTCCCTAAAATCCCCAGGTCCTGAAGAAGTCATCCCATTTTTCTAGATCAAGGTTTCATTGTGTGTAGCGTTAGATAGCTTGACTTACTCATGCGTTCAATTACAAATTGTTCAAAGCCTGTAAGAGGGATTTCTAGTTTACCTCATTGTCACTCCCGGATGTCACCCCTTGGCTCAAGCAGATTACTACATTTAAGCATTTTTTTTTTTTTTCAAAATCCAGTTTAACCTTCATGCATTGCAAAGACATGTGAAATCTTGTGTTTGGTATGGGTTCATATTGTAGAGTGGAAGAACCAGCAAAGAGAATGTGAGTTCCAAAAGGGTTAGAAATCACAGGCCTAGAGGAAAGGGAAGAAAAAGAAAACACACATGGCTTGGTTTCTTCAAGTGGAAAATGAGGCCAATAAAGACAAATTACAATCATAATTGCTTGGTTCTAATCAGTGGCAAATTACGGGTAAGTGGGTAGCAGGGAAGTTAGCCCCAGAAAAAAGCCATTTTCTCTATGATTTTAGATACAGAATTGAAAGTGTAGCCTTGAATAAAAGCATTTTAACTCCCGTGGGCTATTTCTTTATACATCATCACATGTGAATTCCTTGTCAGTTGTGTACAGTGTGTATGGCTCTGTGTGTGCCCATACCTGGATGGAGGGAAACTGCACACCTGGCAGAAAGAGGCAAGCCAACTCGCTGGGACCCTTTGTGACTGGCATCTGTGCCATCTGGTACGGTTGTCTGTGGTCACTAGGTCTGTCTGAAATTTCGATGCTAGCTTTCTACTTAAAGTTGGTCCTATCAAAAACCATACAGTTTTCCTCTCTGTATTTATACTAATCATTTTTTATTAGAGCAAATGAAAAAGAAACATGGCCCAAACTCCACTGGACTTGATCCGACCTTGCTGACCTATATTAACCTCGCTGTGTCCCTCTTTGCTTCTCCTTCCCATGTCCTGGCCTCCAGGGATATCATAGGCTCTTAGGAACAGAGAGGATGCTTGTGCTTCTAGAACATTCTGGCCCATAAGGACCCCTTGTCAAAGCTCCACTTAGGTGACTTCTCTTATCTGCCCTCCACAAGAGCTTCTCTCTGCCCTCCATGGCTACATATGGATTCTTATATAAGCCCATTCCATCATTCTTAATTCACTTATTGTTTAATATTAGATGTTTCCTTAAGATATAAACCACATCTCGTAAAACTTCTTCCTTAAAGTATATAATTCAATGTTTTCTAGCTTGGCTCTCTGTATCCTTGAGGAGTTCATTCAGATTCACTCAAATATAAATTAAAAATATCTATAATCCAAAAATTGCATGGTTACTGACAGATATAGACTTTTTAACTCAGCAATACAGTATAACAACTACTTACATAGCATTTACCTTGCATTACATATTGTATGCAATCTAGAGATGATTAAACATATGCAGAAGCACATGCATAGATTATATGTGAATACTATGCCATTCTATACATAATATCTGAGTATTCTTGGATTTTTACACTGGGTTTTTGTCTACAATGAATACTAAATACCAAGGGACAATTGACAGAGACGCAAGATTGTGCAATCATAATTATACAATTCCAGAATATTTTTACCATCCCCAAATAAGTCTGCTGTCTATTTCCAATCACTCCCCATTATGCCTTTCCAAAGCCTCTGCTAACTTAATCTACTTTCTGTACCTGTGGCTTTGCCAGTTCCACAGATTGGATCGAAATAGCATCCATCGTGCAACAGAGGAGCTTTCCCAGCCGGCTCCTTTCACTCGGCCGTGTGTTTCCTAGGTTCATGAGGGCTGTGCCAGAACTTTACCCCGTGACTAGCTGACAATTGTCATTGTAGGCATACTAGACTTTGCTTATTTGTTTGTCAATAATAGACAGCTGTAGGGTTTTATTTCCACTGCCTCTTTGTTTCACTGCTGATGGTTGACCCCAGGACCTTTGCACGGAACTATGTCCCCACTCCGCTATCTCCATCTTCAGACAGGATCTGGCTAAGCTGCTACACTTCACAGACTGGGCTTCAATTTGCAATCCTCCTCCTGCAGATTCCCGGGACTGGGATCCCGTGCCTCCCCGGCCCTTTCTTTTTGGCTGTTACGAATATGCTGAGCACATTCATGTGCTAAGTTTGGCCTGACATTCACATCTTCATTGAGCTTACTTCTCTGTCTATCCAAGCAGTTCTCAACCTGTGTGGGTCGCGACCCCAGCAGGGGTCGAACAACCAAAACACAGGGGTCACCTAAAGCCACCAGAAAATACGTATGTAAACCCATGCTATGTTATGGTAAAATGTTATTTATTGGAATTAGTAATAAATATTTCTCATCATATAACTAAATATTGTTTTTGTGATTAATCACTATGTTTAAATTATGTTTGATTTGTAGCAATGAGAATACATAATGCATATCAGGTATTTACATGCCGAATCATAACTGTAGCAAAATTACAGTTTTGAAGTAGCCACCAAAATTATTTTTTGGTTTGGGGTCACCGGAACATAAGGAACTGTATTGTGGGGTCACAGCATTAGAAAGGTTGGGAACCACTGGTCTATCCCTATGACCACAGTGCCATGGCCCTATGCACAGGTCGCTCCCCTGCATCATGAACCATTATTTCCCAGAAGCCCTAGCGTAGTGCGTGAAGTCCACACTTGGTACACAAGCACACAGTGAGCAAAATGGGGAAGCAGAGAGTGTTGTAGGACAGACTTTTGAAGTCAAGTTTATTGTTTCGATAAATAAAAGATATGTGTAACACATGCAACATTTACACAAGTGCTTACACTTTCAGTGTACAATCAGGTGAATTTTGACACACTTACCTGTACAACCACTACTGCAATGAAGATTCTTTTAATATTACCTTACAATAGTCCCTTGTGCCTGTTCCAGCCGCTGTTCAGACCCCTGTCTCAGCCCCAGGCAAACCCGGATCTGTTTTCTATCATTGTAAATTAGATTTATGTTTGCTAGAATTCGATGTAATTGAAATTATACAGTATGTGCTCCTTTGCATCTGGAATATTTCACTCAGCATGTTTTGGGGTGTGAGTCTTATTGTTACAAATGCTCATAGGGTGCCCCCCTCTTACTACCAAGTAGCAAGTCCTTTCAGAACATACACATTACTACTATTTCCTTAGAGCAAATGCTAAAGTTGTTTCCAGTTTGGGCCTTTTATAGATAAAGTTTCTATGACTCCTATATGTATGAGTTTCTGTGTGGGAGTAGTTTTGATATTTTGGGGACACATGGCACAACTGGAATTGCCAAGTTTAATGGTAAAGTTGTTGCTGTACAGTGGTACCTAAGAACTTGTCATTACTATAATTCGTTTCCAGAGGCAAGATAAATGTTGAAATTGATGAGTCCGAAATACCCATCCATGTTTTGGTTGGAAAGGGCAGTGAGTTGTGGGGCCACCATGCCAAAAGTCCTAGCTCGTGTTTCAAGTCCCAAACATCTCACAAGCACTGCGACAAAATCTGCTAATCAGAATGCCTCTCCCTGCTGGGCTGGGTGTGGTGACACACGCCTGTAATCCCAGCATTTGGGTGGCTGAGGCAGGAGGATCGGTGCAAATTCGAGACCAGCCTGGGCTATGAAAGTGAGTTCAAGGCCAGCCTGAACTGTACAGTGAGACCTTGTCTCAAAAAGACAACAAAAAAAAAAGCGTCTCCCACCAAATTTCACAAGTTTCTAAGCAGCCACGTATTAAGGTATGACGTGCATCATTTTACAGTTCCACCAACCACGAACTAATTTTGCAGGGGATCTGCACACCCATCAGACCTTGTGTTACTTGTCTCTTAAGGTTTTTGTCATCTGAGTGAATCTTACTATCTGTGGCTTTCATTTGAAGTTCTCTGTAGCTTGATGATGTTGAATATTATATGTGCTTCCTGGGCATAGTTGAAGGGTTTCTTTATATCTTTTACCTATTTGTTTAGTTGTAAAAAAAATTTTAATCACACCCCTGGCTTTCTCGTCACTTATTTATGTCCTTCATACAGTGTGCCTATTTTCAATTAAGTTGTTGGATTTATTGGCAAGACCTTATTCACAACCTTCTTTTGGTGTCCTTTGCATTCCTGTGGGATCCCTAGTGATGGTCCCTGTACTTTGTCTCTTACCTTTACTTCCTGTGAAAGTAATCAAATGATTTCTGAGTTTGGTTGCTTTCTTAAAGGTTGGCTTAGTCGCTTACTCTCTATGATTTGTTGCTTTTTCTATTTCATTGATGCTTGCTATTATGCTAATGAGTTTTTTCTGTGTATTTTGCGTTTAATCCATTCTTTTACATCATAAGGAAACACTTAGATGATTTTAAACCTTTAATATTTTCATAGCGCCGAAAGCTATAAATCTCTACGTTTTCTATTGTTTTTACATTTGATTGAGTTCAAAATATTTTTTAATATCCTATGTGATTTGCTTTCGGACCCATGAATTACTTAAAGGTTTATTGTTCAGTTTACCAATTATCTGTGAAATTTTGAGCTATGTTTCTGCTTCTGGGTTCTAACTCAATGCCCTGGTGCTGAAAACTAGTCCATATGTTAGGAAACCTTTTTCAGTTTACCCAGTACCTTCTTTGTGTCCATTGCATGATTAGGTAGTGAGTCTTATATTTGTACTCAAACTCATACTCTGTTGTTTGTGCAAGTACTCTGCAGATGTCACTTTGATTGATTAAGACGGTTGTTCATGCTTTCCACGTATTTGCTGATTTTCTTTCGATTTCAATTAATTACCACGAATATGGAAGTTTCCCACTATTTGTGAACACACAAGGCTTTTTCCCCTCCCCATTCTGTTGTTTAAGGTTGTGACAGTTTCTTGACGAGTACTGGACCTCTAAGTACTATTCTTCTTTGTCCCTGTGGCATTCCTCCTTCAGCCACCTATTTTGTTCAGGCCAACATAGCCTCCTCAGCTCTTAGGATTCATCGGTTGCCCAGTCAGACTTTTTTTCTGCCTTTGGCTTGACATCTATTTGTGTCTTTATATTTAAAGTCGAGTTCTTGAACATAACAGGTAGATGAACCTTCCTTTTCATTTTTTTTTTTTTAACCCAGCCCAACAGTCCCTGCCACTTAACTGCATCGCTTGGATCCCTTACATTTGATGTGTTCTTCCTTGTGGATGCTGAAGCAGATCATCTTTCTATTTGTTCTGCATTTATTCCATCTGGTTTTTACTCTTTTCTCCCCCCTTCTTTTGATTATTTGGGTATTTTGGAATACTCAGTAGTGAAGGCTTTTGAATACTTTTTTCATTGCTAATGGTGTATGAGGTACATGTTTTGTGGCTTACACTGTACTTCAGATCATGCATCTTTAAATTATCCTACACCCTCACTTTATGTGCAGTGCTAGGACTTTACAACAAAATACACACTCACCTTTCTCATCTTTTGTGCTGTTATTCTCTCCTCTCTCTCTCTCTCTCTCTCTCTCTCCTCCCTCCTCCATCTCCCTCCATCTCTCTGTCTCTCCCCCTCCCTGTCTCTGTCTCTCTCTGTCTCTCCCTCCATCTCTTCTTTTCTCCTCTCCTCTCCTCTCCTTTTTTCTCTCTCTCCTCCCTCCTTCTGTCTCCCTCCATCTCTCTGTCTCTCTCCCTCCATCTCTGTCTCTCTCTGTCTCTCCTTCCCTGTCTCTTCTCCTCTCCTCTCCTCTCCTCTTCTCTCTGTCTCTCTCTCCATCTCTTCTCTTCTCTTCTCCTCTCCTCTCCTCTCCTCTCCTCTTCTCTTCTTTTCTCTTCTCTTCTCTCTCTCTCTCTCTCTCTCTCTCTCCCTCTCTCTCTCTCTCTCCCCCTTCCATACCAGGGATCACACTCAGGGCCTTGCGCTTGTCAGGCAGGTGCTGAAGCTGTTGAGCTATCTCCCTGGACCTCTATGTTATTATTCTCACAGATTTCATTTCTGTACACCATATACCTCCTGACACTTGGTATCACCTCCAATGGGCAATTGTCTCTCAAAGAAATCAAGCATAGGAAATAATTGCTTTCACATATGCTTACGTTGCCATCTCCCAAGTCCCTCAGCCCCTTCTAACAACCACTTTCTTTTCTTGCACATTTCCTGTAGTATAAATGTACCCAGGGCAAACTCTCTCCACTTTTGAATGTCAGAAAAAGTCATTATTTTATCTCCATTTTTAAAAAAGATATTATTGCTGGCTCCAGAATTCTATGTGGCCGTTTATTTTTCTTTCGGCTATTTTAAAATGTCATTTTGTTTTCTTCTCAGTTGCAGAGATTTTGACAAGGGAATTCTTGTTATTTTTATCTTGGCTGCTCTAAACTTAGTACAATTTTTTTTTGTTGTTTTTTTTTTCATCTTTTGCTTTTAAGATTTACCCCTCATTGCTGCTTTTCAATAATTTGATTACAACATGCTTTGGTGTGGCTTTCCTTGTGTTTCTTCTCCTTGGAATTTCCTGAATTTCCTGAGCTGTGGTTTATACTTTGCATCAAATTTGGAACATTTTTGGCTCTGTTTCTTTAATTGTTTTTTTCTTCTTTCTTCTTTTTTAAACTCCCATGACATGTACGTTAGAGCACCAGAGATTATCCTAGGATCAAAGAGACCCTGTTCTTTTTCTCCTTCTGGACTTCATTTTATATATTTTTCTATAGCTGTATCTTTGAGATCACTTTTTTCCAGTGTCTAATTTGCTCCACTGATTTTTTTTACTCAATGGGTTTTAAATTTCAGATACTGCATTTTTTCCACCTCTGGTCCTTCCACTCTCCTTGCTATACCTTCCCATTCTGGACTCATTGCGTTGAAGTTTTGCCTTAAATATTCAAAAACAGTTAAAACGACCTTTTAAAATATCCTACTCTGGTAATGTCACCATCTTCACCATTCGTAAGCCTCTTTCGGTTGATTACATCTTTTTAATGGCTTCAGGCTCTGTTCTCCTGTTTCCTGGCCTGTCCGGTAATTTTTTAATGGATGTTGCACATTGTAAATTCTACATGCCGGACTTAAGTTTTTTGTTTTTTTTTTCTTGAGAGTATTAGGCTCTGAGAGGGCGGGGCATGTAACTATATAAGTCAATTTTACCCTTTCAGGCTATTTATTTATTTATTTATTGGTAAGGGTCTACAGGGTCTCACTACATAGCTTGGACTCGTAGTGATCCTCCTGTTTTCAGCCTCCCAAGCCCTGGGATTACAGGCGGGTGACACCACGCCGTCTCAATCGCCCTCTCAGCGAGCCCCAGGAGCAGGGCGGTCACTGCACACCGGAGATTAAACCCCGGCCACTGCGTCTGCCTCAGCAGGAGCTCTAATCCACTGAGCTATTTGGCCGGTCCTCAGGCTTATTTTTTTCTTTAATTATTTTAATTATTTATTTATTTATTTATTTTGAGTGTGTATTTGCTGTACATAATGATTCCTTTTATCCTGGGTAGGCGGTGCCCGTCCACAGCACATCTTAACTCTTTCCCCGCCCTTCCCCTCCCATCATCCCTGACCCTTTCACATCTTGGTCTCTTCAGGAGGGAAATGAAAACAGGAAAAATTAACTGCAGGAGGTAAAAAAAAAAAAAAAAGTGGGAGCAGGTTTGCTTTTAAGAGCAGTTGTGGTGGCTGTGGAGGAGCCTTTTCTACAGCGCAGCCAGATGCGGCCTTTGTAGGTGTCTGCTCCGTGACCCTGCGGCGGCGCGGCTGCATCCCGGGTGGTAACCGCCCGAATGCCCAGTTCCCAAGCCCCGTGGGTCCTGAGGACCTCTCGGTGCCTGCTCACGTGGGCCATCGTCTGATTCATAGAGGCCCATCGTACACACACCTGTGTTTCCCACGGAGAACCTGTCGCAGGAGTCCTGCTACAGATTTCTGAGCTCTTTCCTTACAAACCCCTTCCTCCCCAGAGCCAGCCCTCAGGCTCTCTGAACTCTAGCTGCAGGCAGCCCCCAACCCCCCAACTCCCCCACTCCTACCCCCCCACCTCCGCAAAATGGCGTTCTTCCTCTTAACTTCGGTCTTCCTCCTTCCTTACCGTCCGTACTGCACTCCTGGGCCAGAAATCAGGGCATCTGCATGGATTCCTTATTTGTTTTCCCTCCCTCAGCCGCCACAGATCTGATCTGTCTGTTGTCTAATGTCTGAAAACTGTGTTTTATATATTGTGTCCAATTTTCCAGTTATTGAAGGCAAGAGGATAAATCTGCTCCCCATTTCCCATTACGACTGCAAACACAAGTCCTTTATAGAACTCATTTTTCAGCAGAGCCCAACTTAATTATTTTATCCTTAATCCTGGATCATAGATAATTCGTTTCAACTATAATCTTATATATGGATTTGGCCGGTCATTATCATTGCTATTCAGGTCGTAAAGGAGTAATAGCTATCAATTATGAAACATTTATTATTTATCAGGTGTGGGGCTAAGCATTTTAGAACTCTTCTTTTACTAGCGCTGTCTTTAATTGGGGTTGCAGGGTGACAAAGATGGCCAGGATGCGAGCTCAAGTATTATTCTCCTGTAACTGTCTACTGTAAGACTCAACCTTCCTGAGCCTTGGGTAGAAAGAGGAAGAACAGGGCCAGGTACCTCCCCAAGCCCCCTAAACCTCACAATAACCATGACTATGGCCAACAGAAGCCTCCCACCCCCATGCTTTCCTAGCTCTGCCAGAAAGAGATGGCATTTCCAGGGCTCGATCTCAAAATACCTGAGTCATTATTTCTGAGGGATTAGGTTTATACTCTATTTAGAGTCTCAAGGGACTCTTACGTGCAAACTGACTTGGGAATCACCACCTTGACTGAAGGGGGACCTATTCCCTTTCCCGGCATTACTCTTACCTTTACCGGACCAGCAAAGCATCATGGGAATTGTGTCCTTCCAGGGCCTCACCTATGGCTCCTCTCTGCTTGAACTCTGGAAGCCCCAGCACTCTCAATGCTATGGAAACCAAAAGTCAAAACGAATTTTAGCCATCAAATCTTTCCCTGCTAAAACACGCAAAGCAGCTGTGACTAAGTGTTTCCTAGCAGCTACCTGCGCCTGTCCCCTGTCATTTGCATTTAAATACAGTGACTTTTTTTTGTTAGGAAAAAACCAACAGGCAGTGAGGTTTCCATTAGCCCTGATAGAACCTGCTTTGAATCTTAAAAGCTTTCAACTACAAAGTCATACTGTTATCAAAACACTGCGTTTTAAGCTTTGGGTTGAGTTTCTCTTCAGTAGAGCTTAGCTTCCTTGGTTTTTAAATTAATGGATGAGATATCACAAGTCTCTTCCAAATTTATCATTTTATTGTTCAAAATAATGAGGCTTTTAATTAGCAAAAAACACATCAGTCAGGGTTTTTGCTTTATCTTCAAGCCATGTTGAAGAGACTTCACCCTCGAAATTACATTCCTTGGAATTAACACTAGGGCTCGATGAACGCAGAGTAGCATTTCCTGACATCCCCAAATGACAGAAAACGTACCAGAAAAGCATCTTTTCTACTTCTGCAATGCTCACTCAGGCTCTTTGGCATGAATGTACAGTGTAGCTTTCAAAATGCAGTTTGTCAAGGTGAGGAAGATTTATTGGTTGAGGTGTAGGCCAGCAATCGGAGAATGTGCTGAGTATTCGTCTTGCTTTAAAAACATCCATCTCAACATCAAACTCAACCAGCACATTTTTATTGAGAATGGGCAACCCATTGTGGGGGTGAGAGGGAGATATTTTTATCTGTGCTATAAAGTGTTTTTTGTTCAGTTCCCTTTTTATTCAAATGGGAATCTTTGGGTTATAAAATGTCATTAATTTGTGAGTGGCTCTCACTGAAAGTGTAGCACAAAGGGCATTTAATTACAGAGGGGCATGCAACATTTCTAAGGCTAAACATGGATTTGATTACCAAAGAAGTAAAAGATAGCAACAGAACTTGGCATTTACAATTTCGTCCCTGACTCAGAAAGGCAGACTGAGCCAGCTGCGCAGCCGAAGCTATTTGCATTTATTTGATCAGAAAATGATCACCGTGTACTATAAAAGCATCATTCATTTCCTATTACCATTGATCTCCAGAGAGTTCCCCTGAGACCTTGCCAGGACTTGCAAATGGCAGGTGGTAGGGCTATATTTTCCAGAGATTAATCATATAGTCCAAATTCAGTGATTACAACTCATTAAAGCGAGCAGATTTCCTATTAATGAATACTTAGTGCCAGAATCCAACTCTCAGAAGTTGTTGCAGACCTAAAAATAAGGTGGATGTGGAATTTGCCAAGAGGAGCTGTTAGCTGATTGCCCCACATAAACTCACCCTTGTTGGGCTCCTCTTCAGGCCCTTCAAAGGCTAAATTGCTTCCCCTTGACAAGGGTCACTTTCTGGTCCCTCTCACAGCTTTGTAGGCATCCACCACTGTGAAGACCCAGGATCCAATTTTTGAACCTCAAGGTATCCATTGCATTCTGAGTACTAACAAACCCATTAAAGGCTGCCCGAAAAATCAAGCCTGGAATGGGGACAAATGCTCTCTAGGCAGGTGCAGTTGACCAGAAAAAAATTGTTGAGTACCTAAAACAAGGTCCAATCTCTGTGTGAGATTGAGTTCAGGCCTTTCCTTATTCCACTAGCTTCAGTCGCCTAGTGTAGCTCTGCTCCTCCAGCAGCTCCCAAATGCTCACTGACAGTCGGCTACAGCTCCTCCTAATCGTGCTGTGCACTTTGTCTTTTCTATTTTCCTTCCTTCCTTCTTTCCTTCCTTCCTTCCTTCGTTCCCTCCTTCATTTCTTCTTACCTTCCTTCCTTTTTCTTTCTGAGATAGGATCTTACCATGTAGCCCAGGCTGGTCTTGAACCCACAATCCTCCTACCTCAGCTTCCTGAGCACTAAGATGGCAAGCATGTGCTCCCATTCCTGACCATATGCAATTCCCCTACTGCAAGTGTTATGAGGAAGTAACATCAAAAGCAGATGTTCCCAGCCTCTTATCTAGAGAAAAAGGCCGACCTCTGTGACAGACAGAAGGGCTAGGTTATGCCATGGGAGCAAACGGCTCCCTCAATCCGTGACTGAGAATTGATAAAGCATTTCTCCTTCCTACTGTCCCAACTTTTAGTAGTTGCAAAGAGGGACTGGCACTTTCTTACCCTCTTACACAGGAACCAGAGAAAGGCAGCCTTCACCACCCAGAGTGGTAGCCACAGCAGCATAGCTGGAGCAAACCCCACATCGGCTCTCCGATAGCCAGACTTTCACTGCCACAGTCAATACCTGACATAAGAGACTTTCAGGGGAAAAGGTTTGTTTTTGCTCACGGCTTCAGAAGATCCAGTGCGTGTTCGTTGGACTCCGTGGCACAAACATGTGATGGAAGGGCCTGGCGGAAGAGAGCTGCTTGGCTCATGGCGGGAAGGAAGCAGAATCAGAGCAAGGAAGAGCAAGGCAGAGGAGGGAAGAAGAGAAGGAGGGAGGGAGGGAGGGAGGGAGAGAGGGAAGGGGTTAGGCATCAGGACACACTGTTACAGTTACACCCCAGCTACTCAATTCCTCCAATCAGACTCCTCCTGCTAACAGCACATTTAGCTATGATCTCATTAATGAGTGAATCGACTGATGAGCACAGCACCCCCACAAGTGAGTCACCTTACAAAAGGTCTGCCTCTAAATGCCTGAGCCTTTGGGCGACCATCACTAGCTCTGAATTTGTCTATGACATATCTCCGCTTTCATTCACACAACCAAAACAAGGCACAGGGCCACCCCTCACAGAGAAGCACAGCAGTGCAGTCCAACCGCGAATCCATAGGGGGAAAGCCTACCCTACACATTTTGGTGAATAGCACCGATGTCTACAAAGTCTACTATTCTGGACACCAAGCAGTTCACCTGCTGTCTTTTAAACAGAAATATTCCTTCCTGCCAGTAATGTGCCATTCCAACAGGATACAGGACCCCAGGGTGATACAATAGGCGGCTCTGTGTCAGGTAGGAGGAGGAGGAGTTGACTATCACATATCACTATATAAAGGAAGTACTGTCCAGGGGCAGGGCGCACATAATGCATGGGTCATTTCAAGAGCATCGGGACATGGGCTGGAGGCAATGCTGTCATCCTTCTGGACACACATTGTGGGGTTTCCCTCCCCAAAGATGGAGACTATTCCCAGAGAAGAACACAGATCCATTCTCTGGAATGATGTCCCTTATCCATGATCCTTTGGGGGACCTGGCTGTGTCTTCTCAGGAATTCTCTATTTGCAGATATTTCCCTGGGCCTCCACGGAGGGGAGGAGCAACCCTCCCTTGGGGAGCAAGGGTCCCAGCTTACGTTGCCCATGTGTAGTTGGGACTTCAAGAATCACTTTGAATATGTTAACCCATATGTTAGTCCCAGTGGATATTTCTTTATTGTGACAATTTAACACACACACACACACACACACCACCCTTTCCAACCAGTTCGCTTGAGAACAACCACACTCCTTGCTTATTTTCAGGCTCCATCTTCCTGTTCACTATCTTTCCACTTCCACATGGCCTCTCTCCCCTTTTCTCGATGTCACCCACTGCACCATGAACCCATCCCACACTGACCATAGAATCACAACCTTATTTCCTTTCCCCTGAAATGCTGGGCACAGTGACAAAGCCTTGCTGAACCACAACTTGGCCGGATCTCTACTTGAGGCCCCTGAATTAATTAAAAGGCCTTTAACAGTGAGAAGGGTGGCTGTATATACCTTTCATCTGACCCTGGCCATAGATGGAGTTTTAATTGGCCCTTATTGCTCTAAGACTTTATGGATTCTGTGAGCATCTGAAGGAATGGTAGTGTTGCTTCTCTACGTCGATACGTGGGCCTTCCTCCCCGCGGCATCCTGCATGCCTTTCCTTACCTATTTGCAGGGTCACCAACTTCTTTCCGGGCATTTCTCACACCCGCAACACCTTGCCGAGCGCAGCCAGTAGTAGCCCCAATTCCCTAACTGCCGTCCATTTCCGGGCGTGTTCCTCAAAACTGTGTGTGTTCACCAAGGACATAACGCGACTCCCCACGTCACCACAGATGACAACTTGCCAACTGCTCTCCACTCCATAACACGGGCCACCCTCTCCCCAGCCCCTAAGTGGCTCCCTTGCTACAACCCCCATTTGTGAAGCCAGTGCTAAGTAGCTGAGGTTTGAGTCCTGGCAGCAGCTGGCTTGGAGATGCCCAAATCTGTAGCAGCGAGGCTGGGCCTTGAGTGCTGCAGTAACAAAGATCCCCAAAATCGCAACGTCTTTGAGCAACGCATGCTTATTTCCTGATCACAAGGTTGGTTGATTTCCAGTCGATGGAAGTCTATGCCCTAGAGAGGCCCTCTTAGGGACTTACCTCATGAAGCCTCCGTCTCTGAGCTGGCTCCAAGACTCATGCAAGGGAACACAAGGCAGCAGATATTACATGGGTGCCAGAGCATTCTCCTCAGACATGGCTCACTCATGATTCCTTGGCCCAACAATACGCGAGGTCACCTGTGGTGAATTGCCAACTGGTGCCAAGTTGTTATACCCAGCTGAATTGAGGTAGCAGGGTCCTGGGGGTGGGAGCCAGCGTGAAGATGGCTGCCAGCCGTGGAAGAGGCAGGACTGCAGAGGCTTCTGGGAGGCTGTGAGGGGAGCTGTTGGGAGAGGCTATGGGAAGCTGCTGGTTGGGGGGGGTGGCTGTTCTGCTGGGGCCCCTGGTCATGCTGATGTATTTGGCCATTCCTATGTGAGGAGGAGCTTGGGACCTCGTTATCACTGAGAATGGCTGTGGGTCATTTTGGGAAGCTCTGGTCCTCACTGAGAGCATCACTTCGTGTCTCCAGAGGAGAGGATGGTTCACTGTGAGGCCTCCTGGAAAAGCTCATTGCACTGGCTTTTCTAGTAGGAGCCTGGTTGTTCTCCTCCTCGGGGGTCCTTGGGACCTCAGTGTTGCTGCAGCGGGCTGTGGCACTCTGGGGAGAGCTCTGGTGCTTACCTTGAGCATTCCTTCCTGGCTCCCGCTCAGACCCCTCAGCCTGCTAGCCCAGATCCTTCATCCCACTGGCACAGGCTTTCTAGCTTCCACCCCTTGACCTTTGGGCCTTCTCAGCACAGATCCATGAAGCAGGCCTGTGTGAGACATTCTTGTGAGATGCAAGCCGTGAGCCGGACTCTTTGCTCTTCAGTGCGTAGACAGATTTCCTGCACTATCTGTTTTTGTAAGTGGTGTGACTAAATGATCTTACACAATATGTGTCCTATATTGCTCCCCTTGCAAAACCCCAAGCCTTGACACCTCCTGACTTGCAGTGTGAGGGGCATCACGCCATCTCACCAAGTCTCCATCAGTGGGAAAGGAGCCGAAGCGGTGTTCTCAGACACCTACCCTTCCCCGGCCTCCTCTCAGAGCCCCCTGCTTTACAAGATTTTCTCCAGCAAAACCAGAGTTGTTGTGCAATAATTTCTCTGCTTGACATGTTGTGAGGTTGGCAGCTGTGAAGGCAGATGTCATCCTTTACACACTAACTCGACGTCAAGCATCACAACTATCTGTGTGACCTCATGGAAAGTGAACATACAGCTTTGATTAGGCTGCATAAAACCATGAGGGCAATGCAGGACCCCCAGGTAATTACTCTTTTGACCCTAGAAATACAGGGGCCAGGGAAAGTGGGAACTTCTATACACAGAAAAAGAGAGAGAAAAAAAATATTTAAATTAAGAAAAGAGAATTTAGAGACCATCTTCTCTGCTTTTAACTTTCCCTGGATCGCTCTCCACACCAGCTCCCATGGACACGTGGACAACCTGCACCTGCTTCTCTCTCTCTCTCTCTCTCTCTCTCTCCTTCTCCCCTCCTCCTCCCCCTCTTCCTCTCCCTCTCCTTCTTCCTCTCTCTCTCTCTCTGCTTCCCTCCCACTCTTTCATGGAGACAAAGAGGAACCATTGCTTCGAGCATTAATGCCTGACAGACCCCGCTGAAACAGAGTCGACATGCAGACGTCCACGTTATCAGGTATTCACTGCTGACTTGAAAACACTGCCCTGTGACTACGCCGCCTCTGCTTCCGCATTTCCTAGTTAGCTTTACGCCATGTTTAACACACTTTAATGAAACATCAAAAACCCACTGCTCACGGTGGTCTTCCCTGGCCTCTGAGCATCGTAGGCTGAAGCTGCTCACTCCTGAGTCCCCGGTGGGCCGAGACTACTGTCCCTTCATCCTCCCCCTGGCTCACCATTCACCTTTCTCTGTCCCTTTTGCTCATTTCCTTACAACTTCCAGTCCGGGGCCACTTATCCACCTGCGCCGCTCCCTGGGAGAACGCACCTGCATCCTGCCTTTCCAAACCGTCTCCACATCAGACACCCTCACATCCCCACCTCAAGCCGGAACTGTGGCTGTAAGCTCCAGACTCTCAGGTCATGGTGCTGACCTGACGCCTCTAGAGCCGTGTCACTGTCATCTCCAAGTCAACATAACCAAAGGTGAAACCTGGCTTCACCTCGGTTCTCTCCCCACTTCCCCAAACCATTGCCGCCGCCGCCAGCATCAGCAGGACCACAACTCGGTAAAAGAGAAGCAAACCCTTCTCGTAGCTCGGGCTCCATGCCACCAAGGCACCCTGACCTGTCCCTTTGTTATGGATGTCACAGACAGCCATTCTGGGCTTCACATGAACTCTGTGTTCCTTAAAATACATCCATTGACCTGGACCTGTACGCACCTATGCCCCACCAAGCGCTTCTCCTGGGGTGGCCACCTGCTCCCCTACCCAGCCTGCTCGGCTCAGCCATCCTCACCCCTGTGCATCTCCGTCCTCTGCAGGCTTCTCCCCTGCTCAGCCCCTGTATACCAACGGCCCCTGCCCTATTGGGGCTCACTCTGTTTGATGACCTCTGGCAACTCTCACCACCTGGGTTGCTGGCCTGTCCATCCTGGGCCTCTCTCCCACAGCTTCACAAGGAAAAAGCCCTTGGTCTATGTGATTCTCCCAACCCCAGTGCTTAGAACAGGGTCCAGTGCCCAGTAAACACACTCTGCACTATGGGAAACACACACTGGAGCAAGACTCAGGACTTGAGGCATTGTTTTTATTTTAAAAGATTGAGTGTAGAGCCAGGCAGGCATAGTGGTGCAGGCCTGTCATTCCTGGACTCCAGAGGCTGGAGGATCAAAGTTCAAGGCCAGCCCAGGCAACTTAGTGAATCAGTGAATCTGTCTAGAAGTGAAAAGTGAAACAGGGTGGGTGATGTAGCTCCGTGTAATGACCTGGGCCTGAAACCAAGTACTGGGGGAGAAAGAAGAAGAAGAAAAAGAAAGAGGAGGAGGAAAGAAGGAGGGAAGGAAGGAAAGGAAAGGAAAAAAGAGAGGGAGGGAGGGAGGGAAGGAGGGAAGGAGGGAAGGAAGCTGTCTTACTTTCCACAAGCTCCTGCTTCTGTCACTTATTTGTGTTTCAGTGCATTGCAGAGTAGGCAGAAGGTGGAACCCCAGCCCGCGCGGGACCCCAGGTGCGAGCCACCCACACTCAGCTCACAGTTTCCCAGCGCGGCCTGCCCCTTCCCACCTTCTCTGACCCCCTTGCCAGCAGTGCCCAGTCTACCTCATTGCCGCAGCCAGCTCCGTTCCCGGCTGGATGCCGCCTTCCCTTGAAGCCCCCAGCAGGCCCGATCTCCCCTTCCTCTGTCTCCTTGAGTGCTGAGCCACAGTCCCTGTCCTCCTTTAGCTCCCACGCTGTGTGCACCGCCTGACTCCGTTCATGGTGCTCGATGGTGCCAGGGCAGCTTCCTGCTCGTGCCCATTTCCTACGGAGCACTGGGCCTCAGGTG
The DNA here is from genome assembly GCA_004027025.1 of Myocastor coypus. Lineage (NCBI taxonomy): Eukaryota > Metazoa > Chordata > Mammalia > Rodentia > Myocastoridae > Myocastor > Myocastor coypus. The sequence continues at coordinate 100,071 of PVJA010001104.1, read as the reverse complement.
CCCATCAAGAAAGACTTATGAATGGCAACATCAAAGCACTTGTAGCCAATGGGGTCCTCACCTTTGCTATCGAAGACTCTGTCCTGAGGCCAGAGACATTGCCCTCTCTTATCTCAAAAGAGAATAACTGTCATCATACTCACAGGACCACCTGGGCATAGGCTGGCCAAACACCCACGGCACTGAACACACAGGCGCTCTAAGATCTCTTCTCAGGAGCCTGATGGGGCAATAACTGTGGCCACAGGAGAATGCACAGCAGTAGAGAAAATTGAATACGAAGGTCTTGCTGTGCTATCTCAAAGCAAATCTTTCAGAATAAAATTATATTAATTTTGGAGATCCTACTACTAAATCCTGAGATCACTTATTTTTTCCTTAGGGATCATTTCCATGAACAGAAGTCTCCCTGACTCATGTACTGCATATAACATTTGATATCTTTAATCAATTTTAGACTCAGCAGAAAAGAATTGATTCATTTGCTGCTGTATGGAATAGACATTGAAGCCATGAGAAATGTCCTTATAGCCTCTTGCCTATCACCCTGGGCCTCCCTGTCCTCAGGCCACATGGTCATCCTGCCGATCTGGGCTTTGTTAGCTACAATAGCATCCACGCATGAATTTCCAAGATGATCTACTGCTAATATTGGCTGTATTTCTTCCCTTTTTTCTCTGAATTTCTTCTCTCTTTTCAATGTCCTTCTCCCTCCAAAAGGTCTCTTATTGTAGAAAGTCTCATGTGTACACGTGCACATACATATGTACATGTATGTGCATGTATTGTACATGTGTGTGCATGCATGTGTACATGCATGTGTGTAGGCAATGCCTACTGTGAGAAGCGCTGGGGACGCCTTAGACGCTTCATGTGCGCACAGCGCATCGATCACAGGGTTGCTGCCTTATGTCAGAACAAGTGCTAGTGACTTCACGTCATGACTGCTGCTCCTTAAGACATTCCACTTTATTTTTATTTTTATTTTTTTTATTTTTTTTTATTTTTTTTTGCGACAGGGTCTCGCTATGCAGTTCAGGCTAGCCTTGAGCTCACTTTTGTAGCCCAGGCTGGTCTCGAACTCACACTGATCCTCCTGCCTCAGCCTCCCGAGTGCTGGGATTACAGGCGTGAGCCATCACGCCCAGCAGACATTCCACTTTATAAACACCGCTGGAAGTGGAACCGCTGAAATTTCTGTTTGTTCCAAGAATGCTCATCAAAGGTACGCAGCATGTGGTTGCAGCATTTATCCTGAGGTAACTCCCGGATGACAGTCCTGACCTTAACCTCTGAAGTTAAAAAAAAAAAAAAATTGCTGAGCATCACATGCATTTCCGTTACACTGAATCTGGAAACCAGTTCTGTTTCAAAATAACTCCAAAGAGAACTTTTATGTCTTATTTTTACATTGAGAATCAGTCAGATTTGCTTCAGCCTCTAAGAGTTTATTTCTGTAAAATCCAATGAGTACAGACAGTGAGCTGTACTCTCTTTTTCTACACAGGAAGTAAGATAAACAGTAAAGCTGCAATAAAAGAGAACAAGTGATTAGGATGTAGAAGATATAGAACCCATTCTTGGGAAAGATGCAACTCAAGCTTCCTTAAGCAAAAGAAAGGTTTTTGTTATTCAAATAAACCCATAGCTCAAATAGGTACGGATACAGCCAGATGCTAAGATGGCATTATCAGAAATCTCCAGTTCTCTCTCTTCGCTCCGTCTTCCCCTCTGTTCTGGCATCAATTTTAGAGACACTTTCTCCACAAGATGACAGCTCACCATCAAAAATCTGAGTCTGGAACCTCCCACTAGATTAGCAACTCAGGCAAGAGGAGATCATCTCTTTTCAATGGATCCACATCAAGTCCTAGGGAAGTCTGCCATTGGTGCAGCCAGGGATACATTCCCATGCCTGAGCCAATCATTGTGGCCAGAAAAGAGGGCTGCAGTCACTACCACCTGAATTTCTTGTACTGCTAATGGGGCGTTGTTCCCTAAAGCAAAGCCACAGTGCTATTACCAGGGTAGGGACTGGTACGATCAATTGAGAATGACACAGGTCCATTCCGCCCCTGTGGTGGCTACTTGTGATACGTTCATTCAAATGGATTAAGAAGTACTTAGCAAGCTAGGAGGGCATAGTTCTAGGTATGTCTGTGGATGATTGACATGTAGCTCAGCAAACCAAGGGGGAAGGCCCACCTTGGGTGTGGGTGGCTCTGACCAATAGGCTTATAGCTTGGATGGAATAAAGACCAAGAGAAGAAGGAAAGGTACCATTTCTGAAGAGCTCTGGTCTTCAGCATTGCCTTTGGATATTGGGCCCCAGTTTCTTCAACTTCCAATGTAGATTTGCAGTGGGGACTCTACAGTAAGCCTTCAGGCCTTCCAGCCTGGAACAGCATCCATTACATCTTTCCTCTTTTGTGTGCTTTGAAACAGTCTATTTCAAGATAAAGGAGTCTAGTTAAAGAAAACGCGCCATTGATGACCGGCTAACACTTTCAAAAGCTTACTAATCATGTGCGTTAGGTAGAACAGGAGACTGGAAGGCTGCTTGGGACCTTGGAGGGCTTTCCCACTGGGGCAGCTAGATGGGCTTCCCCTGAACTCACGGAAACAGTCCCTTCAGGAGTACGGAAGCAAAGGAACCAGCACAGTGAAGGGAGAGAATCCTTCGTTCCATGAGCTCTGGGCATGAGAGTTGATTGGGGATGTAGCTCGTCAAGAGGGAATTTCATTTGGGTTTCTCTCCTCTCCTTATTGGACATGTACCAGGCTATTTTTTTTAACCTTTTGACTCCTTTCCAATAATAGTAGTAAACAGAAACATCATACAGTTAGCCGTACAGAGTGCGTCCTGGTCCCTTTTTATGTCTCCTCTCTTCCTCCTCCCTCTCCTTCCTGTTATCTCCACCACTGAGGAAGCTCTGTCTCCTTACTTCCTACTGTCTTTTATTTTGCTCTTCATTGATAAGAAAAGCAGGGGCCCTCAAGATAGCTCAGTGGACTAAAGAGCCTGCTTGGGCAAACTCAGGCAAGTGCAGGGACCAAGGTTCGATCCCCTGGCACCGCATGCTGCTGCAGCCCCGCCCCCAGGGTGGGCTGCACCTGCCAGAGTCTGGGTGTGGTGATGCCCACCTGTAATGCCAGCACTGGTAGACAGGAGGACTGCTAGGAGTCTGAGCTGCACCGTGAGATCATAAGAATAAATAATCATAATCATAATCATAATTTTTATTATTATCATAAGAATGATAATAATAGAAATAAAGAAAAACCATGCAACATGTAAGCTTGTCGATCTGATTTATTTCACTTAACATTATGGTCTCAAGGTGCACCTGTGCCCTACAAATGCCTCGAGGTTGTTTTTCTTACTCTCTATGCTTTTTCGGGGCTTTCTGGTTAGCTCAATGGTTTAAGGGCGCGTTCCAGCAATCACAGTCACACACAGGGGACCACAGTTCAATCACCATCCCCACCCTTAAAACAGCCTTAGCCAGCTAAAAAAAAAAAAAAAAAGAAAAGAAGAAGAAAAAAAAAAACTTCTACTCTCTATGCTTTTCTTCTATTTTTAAAAATCATTTGTTGCTTATAAACTTTTTACTATGAAGATGCAAACGTACAGTAGCCCCAGACAACACAGGGACAGGACCACTGAAACCATTGCCTGTCCCCCAGTAAGTGAGGTCTGGAGGGACAGTTCCATGCATGAAGCAGCAGCGTCCTATGATGACAATGCCACCTCTGGAGCCCTTCCTGAGGACCTGCCTGAGGCTGGTTTGCAGCTCTCATTTGGCAAGGATTGTAAGTAGGCGTGTACTCTGAAATAACCATGAGTATAACACATAGTGTAGCAGGCACATAAATAATGTGGCCATTCATTCAAGTGTGATGCGCTACACGCCAATGCGTGTGCTACGCTTCTACACAGTTGACACAAAGCTAGCTCGTTTACACTAGCATCCCCGCAAACACACGAGGAGCGGGCTGGACCATATCCAGCCTGATGATGGCCATGCGGCCCTGAAGAGCAATAAATTTTTAGCTCTGTTAAAGTCTTATGCAATCAGTGCTGGGAAGATAGCTCAGTTGAATAAGTGCTTGCCTGGCAAGTGCAAGGTCCTGAGTTCGATCCCTGATGCCACCAAAAAATAAAAAAGAAATAAAGTCTTACATGATCACCAGTGATTACCTGGTCCACTGCCATGGAAATGTTACTCGTCAACTTATTAAGTACTCTTGAAATGCTACTTTTTTATTTTAAACATTTTTATCTTTATCAGAAAGGTGTCACATGATATGCAAACTTTCAAGACCCTTCGCCACCGAGGGTTCAATTTCTAGGACTCAGGTTCACTGGTGCAAGTTGCTCTGGAGGAAGGCTAAAGGAAACATCTGTACAGAACCAGATAGGGGACATCTCAGGTTGGCAGACACATGGGGTCTCATGCACAGATCCCTCCTCGTTTCAGTCTTTTGAGAGAGAAAAGTCTGAAGACCACTTTCAGTGGCCAACTGGCCACTAGGCCAGGCAGTGGTCATGTGGTCTGCTCTGGTTTGTTGGTTTTGATTGCTGCAGGGGGTCAACTGCACCACGGCTTTTTTTTAATATATATTTGGTTGTGGCTCACTACACAGCTGGGACTCATTCATGGTGGTCCTTCTGCTTTCAGCCTTCCCAGAGCTGGGATTATAGGCATGCACCACTACGCCCCTGCTCCCAGACTCTGGCCAACTCAGCCTGCCCTGGGAGCAGGGCTGGTGCAGCATGTGGTGCCAGAGATCAAACCACGGTCCCTGCACTTGCCTAAATTTGCCTAAGCAGGTGCTTTAGTCTGCTGAGCTATCTCTCCATCCCCACACTGTGGCTATTACCACTTCTGCTAAGCATGCTTAACTTACTCTAAGATTCTGCTGTTGGGCTCCGGAATGGATTCCTAGTGTCCCTACTGGTTCGCAGGTGCTCAAGTTGCTTTGGAAGTTTCAGGGGTTGGAAGGAGCACGGCTGGCTCGTGGAGGACAATGGCATTGCCGTTTCACGATGACACTGAGACTGGGCATCCAAGAGCAGGGGCTGCCAGCAAAGCTCTGAAGTGTGATGCCTGCTCTTCTGAGACACTGCTCCAAGCTGGCTGCCTGCCGCTCTGCCTTCTGGCCTTGCTCCTTAGCAGGATTGCTTTGCTACTGCACCTCTGCTCCAGGATTCAGTGCGCCACAGCCTCCTCGTACCCTGTGCTGGGGGCGGGGAAGGTACCAGTGAGCCTGGCATCTCTTGATATGTGACCTTGGGTGAGTTACTTACCAGCTAGGAACTTGGATCTTCATCCTGGCAAAGCAGGGAGCATCCAGTGCTCCGCTCTCATGTGGGGGCAGAGCCCAGGGCCACATGAGACACAGCAGATGAAACAAGAGCAAGCCTGGATGAAAGCCTGAGAGGGGGCCATGCATGCATGTGGGATCAGCAGGGCAGGCCTCATGCACAGCACACCGGGGCCCTGGTGGGTCTCACCCGTCACTCTCATTTACTCCACAAGCACTGCCTCCAGGCTGCTCTAGGTGCTCAGGAAGGAGGAGAAAAGGCACTCTCTGCCCTAGAGGGGTTGCATCCCAGTGGGGCCTGAGGGGGAGAAGACACCAAGAGACAGAATGCAAAGAGTCCAGATCAGAAGGTGTGGGGGTCCTGCAAAAGGGGGAAGCAGGGTGGGACAGGAACAGGCAAAGGACAGGAGCGAGGGTGGGGCTTCCACGTGTTGCATGCATCGAACGAGGTGGACCACGGCCCTCAGGCAGCCTGCAAGAGCACTGAGCAGAGCTCAGGGAAGTGAGAGAGAAAGAGGCGCCCTGGGGAGCGGCTCCCAGCACAGGGCCACTGGGCCCGGCTTGGGGAAGGGCAGCCCCAGGAGGCCTGCAACGGCCAAGTCCTCAAGGGGTGCAGTAGGGACAGAAGCCAGAGGGGCATCCAGAACAAGGATGTGCAGAGTGTAGTGGGCTGGCCAGAGCGGGGCCCTGGGCCCACAGGATATCAGCAACAGAGGGATGAGAAGGGAGGGGTAGCTCGGGGCTGCCCCCTACTCTGGCCAATTGGCCCCAGCAAAATGAGTCGACATGGTTCTCATCTGTCTCTGATGAGAATTTTGAATAAGACAGGAAATGGAAAGACGGGTTATTAAGTTAGTTAGTTAGTTAGTTATATTGCTAGAGATTGAATGCAGGAGTACTTTACTCCTGAGCTATGCCCCAGCCCTTTGTATGCTTTTTTTTCTTTCTTTCTTTTTTTTTTTTTTTTTTTCCTAAGACCGGTTCTCTCCATTGGTTTAGAAATTACTTGACAGCTGGATTTACAGGGATGCAAAAGCAGAAGGCAAGAAAGGGGATAGGGAGAGAGGGGTAAGGAGGGAGGGAGGGAGGGGAGAGGGAAAGAGAGAGAGGAAAGAGGGAGAAAGGGGGAAAGGGAGGTGGAGAGGAAGGAAAAAGAGGAAGAGGATAAGGAACATGCAGCGGAAGAGCTGAGACAAGGACTGTGACAACGACACAGACAGAGCCTAAGAGAAACAGAAGGAGACGGCCATCAGAACGTGGCCGGGCTGTCACTTCCGGCTTGTTCTATATGTCCTCAACCGGCTCCTGCCTCTCGCCTACACCCAACAGGAGGGCGCAGATCACACAGGGCATGAATACCAGGCGGCAGAGCTAGGGGAGGTGGCGACAATCCGGGATAAGGGGCGGTCAGAGGGTTTCTGGAAAGACGGTAACGGAAGACCTGCGCCCAGCTCCGGGTGGGTGGGAGAGGAGCCCACAGGATGCCCTGCCGGGCAGATGCGCAGGTTGAGGATGACAGAGAAGCTGAGGCCAGCTGCAAGGCCGTGGGCCTGAGGGAACGAGGGCAGGAGGGAATCACACGACGTGCTCTATACGTTGGCGTGTGAGAATCACGCATCGCGCTCTATACATAAGCGTGCGGGAGTCACGTGGTGCGCTCAGTACATTGCCATGACATCAGGCTGAGTCTAGATGCTTGGAGAAAGAACCGAAATCCCCCAAGCTCCCCTTCCTTCCTGCTCGGCCTTGCGACCAGCAGCTGCGTGCTCCGCTGTTCCCCTATTCCAGGAGGACTCCCCGCCCCCTTCCCCGCTTCCCCGCGGCAGGCCTCTGCTGCAGTCCACTGTGGACTTCTGCGCCGCAGCGGTTGCACTTCCACACCCGGATGTCCCCTAGCCCTGATTCCTAAGCACAAGACTGCTGAAGTACCAGGCAGAGGACAACGGGCAGCAGGTCTTGGGCCAGCGCACCAGGCACTTCACGCAGCGTGTTCTCAGCATGTGCGCTGCAGGATGGCCGCTTCCGGAGGGCGGCCTCCTCGAAGCTGGCTCAGTCATTCTTGGCTTCCCTGTGCCAGGACCTGTGCTTTGGTTGCCCCGAGCACATATTCAGCACTCGGATATTAAACTATTAAATTCTGTGGGGCTGGGGAGATAGCTCCGTGGCACAAGTGCCTACCTGGCAAGTGTAAGGTCGTGAGTTCAAATCCCAGTCCCGCCAAAACAAACAAACAAACAAAAACTATTAAACTCTTTCTTTCTTTCTCTCTCTCTCTCTCTCTCTTTTTTTTTTTTTTTTTTGTTGTTGTTGTTGTTATTGTTGTCTTTTTGAGACAGGGTCTCACTATGCAGTTCAGGCAGGCCTAGAGCTCACTTTTGTAGCCCAGGCTGGTCTCAAACTCACACCATTCCTCCTGACTCAGCCTCCCAAGTGCTGGGATTACAGGCGTGCGCCATCACACCCAGCTATTCTTTTCTTTCTTTCTTTCTTTCTTTCTTCCTTTCTTTCTTTCTTTTTTCCTTCCTTCCTTCCTTCCTTCCTTTCTGCTGGCTCAGCCCACCCTGAGGGCAGGGCTGGGCATGTAGTGCCCGGATGGCACCATGGTCCCCCGCCCCGCCTAAGCTAGCCTAAGCAGGTACTTTAGACCCCTGAGCTATCTCACCAGCCCCTGCGTTTCTTTCCAGATGGCTGCTTTCCATACCCAAGTATTCCCGCTCTCCACATCTTCAGGCACATCTGACTAGGACTGTCCTTTTCCAAAGTCACAAAGTGTCTCCGTCCTCCCATCCTCCACCCCAGCTTCCCCAAGGTGAGACCTTGAGAACCCAGGCTTGAGGCCAGAACACTCAGTCACTGGGTGCCAGGAACCTCACACCACTGTCTTTAAGGTCCCTCAGCCGAACAGCCTCTGTACTCACCAACTGTACTTTAGTGCAAAGCCGTGCTGTACCTCAGACACGCCTCTGAGCTTTCTCATCTTTGTGTCAGTTGTGGACCACACAGAGCAGGGGGACACACTGCTGGCCTGAAGCCAAGCAACTCCTGTGCAGCCTGCCGAGGCCCCACTGGCTTCCCCTGCTCACCTGCTAAGAAGCTGTTCTCTGTTCCCTTTTCACACCAGCGTTCCAACCTGTGGTGCGGCTGGTCTCTGGCTTCTCCTGGGGGCCAGTGACGCCATTCACTCATTTCCTTCACCCTGATGAAATGCTTCTCATATGTTAGTCTTACATCTACATGAGAACCACGATCTTCTTTTCTTTACTTTTTTTTTTTTTTTTTTTTTTTTTTTTTTTTTTTTTTTTTTTCATTCTCACCTGCAAACTAGGGAAGCAGAGATAAGACCTCAGGGGCTCATGCTGGTGATAAAGGTGGCGTGCGCCTGCCCGGGCCCCTGGCTCTCACGATGCAGGCCGACGGGTGCTGCTTGAGCCCATGCTGCTCCGAGGCTTGGAGCTTTGCAGGAGCTCCTAGCGCTCCAAGTCCCCATGCACTCCTGCGACCGCACTACATTTCCTCTTTGGGACCTTCCGGCCTCTCCTGCCCTCTCAGCTGCAGACCCAGCCAGGCTCCTGCCGGGACTGTGACGCAGCGGCCACTCAGCCATCCACGCAACAGAACTGTTCCTTCTCCTCATCACAGAGCTCCCTCCCCAGGAGACCCCTCCCACTGCCCATGTGGGAGTCACTCTCCTCACCTCCCAGCCTCACTTCCTGTCCCCCTGCCTGCCCCACTCATATTTATTAGGCACCTCATTCAGCAGGTGCACCCCATTTCCCACTGAGGGCAGCCTTTTTTCCCCTCTGGTACTGGGGATTGAACCCAGGGCCTTCTCACTGAGCTGGTCCTTTCTGTCTGTCTCTGTCTCTTTCTATCTCTCTCTCTGTCTCTGTCACTCCCTGCCTCTATTTCCCTTTGTGTCTCTGTCTCTCTCTCTCTCTTTCTCTGTCTCTGTCTCTGGCTGTCTGTCTCTGTCTCTGTCTGTCTCTCTGTTTCTGTCTGTCTCTCTGTCTCTGTCTCTCTCTGTGTCTGTCTGTTTGTCTCTCTCTGTTTCTCTCTCTCCTCTCTCTTCAGGGTCTTGCTAAGTCAAAACTCAGCACACTCGTGTCCTCCTACCTCAACCCCCCTGAGTGCTGGCTCACAAGCAGGTACCCACTTGCCCTGCACCCAAGAGCCACCTTCTGATGGAAGTCAAAGCTGCCCTACCAGCATAGGTAGTTAGGGGTAACGTAGGGGAAAACACAACCGAAGTCTGTCTCATTCCACTTCACACCTTTTTTTTTCCACATTGGAGCAATTCAAGAAAATTGGCACAAATAAATGGAGGTTACTTTGCACTGAAATGCTTGATTAGGAGAATAAACGATAATTTCTCCTTGGTTAAGAGCTATTGATAGGAGGTCAGCCATGTGGATGCGGTGGTGGATACCGGATGATCTTCCGACCCCAGGGCTTCTCATCACTGTGTGGCACCCTGTTCTTTATGCGTGCGATGCTTTTAAGCCCTAAGGCCCATTACCAGCTGTCCTCAAGGAAGACATCATTTCGGCCTTGACAACCCCACTATGTTCAATTTTTATTGATTCAGGTCACAACCACCCATTGAATTTTGTTTCTAAGATAGTTTTGCAACAAATGGGAAAAAAAAATTTTTTTAGAAGTCTCCTTTCCAATTAATTCCTCTGCTAATTAGTTCTAACTTTAATTGATTTCAAGACTCATTTTGAGGCACTTAACACTGGCAGGCAGCCTCTTCCCTTCCATCTCCTTCAGCGAACTCATCCAATTAAAAATACATTACCACATCTTCGTGGAAAGGACCTGGGCGCCATTTTGGTTTTTTAAAAGCTCTCAACCTGAACTACTACAGCTCCTTTCTACCAGGGTCAGCGTCTGGCTTGTTCCACCTCAGCTGCTCTTTACCTTCCTGAAGGTCAGATCTAGAACCAGAGCTCCCTCCCTCTGGGCTCATCCAACAGAATTTTTATTTTTGCACTTGTGCCTACATGCCCTAAGCCAAGAGCTCCCCTGAGCTGCTGCGGGAGCATCCATTCACTCATGTATTCATATCCTCCATGTTTCCACCTGTCTCCACCAAGGGATGCCCCTCACACAGCCCGCACCCATGGTGCCCAAGACAGTAACCTCCAGTCACACCTGACTGTCGCATATTGGAGATGAGGCAAGTCCACACGGAGATGTTCTGTGACCACAAGACAGACAGGAGACTTTGAAGACACATAGTACAGAAAATGAAAGGGTAATCCACCTCAATAACTATGAGTTGCAATGACCCGCCATTGACTATGCGGTGCATTAAAGATAATACAGTATTCCAATTAACTTCATCTGTTTCTTTTTTACTTTTTTGGCATGAGTACTAGAACATTCTAGATGATGTTTCCCTCAAACCGTGCTGGTCTAGGTATGGGGGACAAACGCAGAAAACAAAACAAAAATCTTTGGCTTTTTGCAATTTCTATTCTGGAAATGCAGACCTAGAGAAGAATTAAAGCATCCGGTGCGCCTGATTGGGGTGAGTCCTGCGGAGGAAAAAAGAGGCTGCGGTGGAGCAGCAGAACAGGGAAGGAGAGGCACATATCAAATAGGGAGGCCAGGAAGGCTTCATCAAAGATCGCACACGTTGGGGACAAAAGACCAGTTTGGGAACAGAGGATCGTTAGGTTCCCCTCTAGTCAGGCACTTCCTTTTTTCATTAAACAGAGAAGCAAATTGATACAGAATTTCAAGCCACGATGATATGAAGTTGGCGATGGTTTTTATATTTCATATTGTTATCTGCAAAGTAGTTGCTCTGATTACTGGGTAGACACATATAAAGTTGATTCAACTACACATAAGCACTAGCTGTTCCTTTCAGCAAACTGAGAGAAATTAGCAATAAAATTGTATTAGCTAATACATATATATAATATATATATACATATACAATATATATATTATATATACACATATATATTATATATGTATATATATTTCATATGCATATATATTATATATGTATATATAATATACATATATATATTATATATGTGTATATATATATGTATATATTATATATGTGTATATATTATATATATGTATATATATTATATATATATATATACCCCCTTCTTTCTTTTCTCTTTTCTTCTCTTTTCCCCCATCCCAGTTGTTCTTCTCTCTTGAGCAATTTCTTCCTTTCCCTTTCATTCTATCTATTGTACCTCGTAGTCAGGACTCTTACAGAGACAAAAGTCCTCCTAGTTAATGAATAAAAAGTCTTCATTTTGTTTCATCTTTGTTTTTTTGAGTTTATGAGATGAACCCATGGGTGGAAGCAGCCTTGAAGACTCACATGTGTGCCCATACACGTGAAAGCACATGCACACATATGCCCACCCAAGATCCACCTCCTCTGCTAAGTCCTTATCTTCTGAAGACAGCAGGAACCCAGTGAAGGTCATGGTTTGCCTGAACCTCCTGGCCAGGCTTGATCGCCTCTTGAGCATACCCCAGAGTCTCCGTCTCTGCAGATCCTGATGGAGCTGAGCATCCAGCCAGGGTTCTCCTCTGCTCCCAGGGGCCACTGCTGTGTGCTGTCACACAATGTCCAAATATTTACATCAGTGAGTGGGGGAAGCAGTGGACAGTTCATAACTGCTTGTTGGCTCCTGACTATGGCATTGCCAGGCAGTTTCCAGGTCCTGAGAACCTTGAGGAGCATTCTTATTGGAACCAGCACAACCACCAGGTCATTAAGCAGTACATGTATGAGACCCCTGTCTTTCTTAGTACTGGTCATTAACGCAACCATGATTAAGCAGACAGTATCTGCCATTCAAAGAAGGAGGTTGTCCCGAGGTAGTTGGCATCTGTGCTGGGGGAGGCAAACAAGGGACTCGGGTTTGTTGCACAGTCTGTGTTACTCGGCTTGATGTGGGTGCGATAGTGCACGCCTGTAATCCCAGACTTCTCGGAGGCTGAGGCAGCAGGGTCACAAGTTCAAGCCAGACATTGCCAAATGTCCCCAGGGAGCAAAATAGCCTCCATGGAGACCACTAATCTGGAGGGTGCAAATTACGAAAGAAGGTGACAGTCAGGAAAACAAGGTGTGCAGGAAGTAGGCTCCGGGTGAGTACCTCACTGACTTAGCTTGCCTAATCTGGGGGACGCTGTTCAGCTCCGTTTTCACTGCTGTTGCATCACGGTTGCCTCTGAAGACTCAGAGAATGTGAGCATCGTGCTCATAGGTCATTTCCCTGTCTACTCAAGACTAGGTATTGGCTAAGAGAGACCCAGGGAGGCGGCCAAGCCTCATCCTCTACAGGAGGCTCTCAAAGCTATGCTTGTCACTAATAAAGCAAAAGAGTTTCCCAATGTCTTCTCCACTGAGGCTCTATTCCGCCAGCAGCCGGCTAGCCGTGCCTCTCGTCCTCTGATTGGCTCCTTTCTGACCATAGGCCCGCCTCCTCATGACCCCGGATGGCCTGGCTAATATATCTCATGCCTGCAGGGGTCTTGGCTAGCCTTGTCTTCCTGATCGTCACCCTACTGTACCATCAATCGGGGGTGGGGGCTAGGAAGCTGAGCGGCTGAGCGTGAAGCAGGGCATAGGATAGCCCCCACCGATAAGAGTGGGACCACCTCAAGTCATCAAGTGTCCACACCAGGTCCAGAGGGTCAGGTCTTGCTCTGCGAGGATCAAGGAGCAGCCTCCTGGAGACACCAGCACCTATGCCGAGGAATGCATATTCCCAGCCGTGCTTCTCAGGGATTCTGATTGTGTCCAGCAGGAAGCTGCTCTGAACCCCATATTCTAACAAGGACCCCCACGTCGCCACCCTCAGCCAGGGCTGGCAGTCTCTGGCTTTGCTGTGCCCCGAGTCCCCAGCGAATGCCTCTGGTGCGTGCCGCGTGCTGAAATGTGCTCTCAGGCAGTGTCATCCGTGATCACCTGTAGAAATAGCTGAAGGGTCTGGCTTGCTTTAGGAGACCTCTAAGCCCCATTATAAAGGAGGATGGACGCACCAGCCATCCTGGACGTGGTCGCGTCCTTCACCCTAGCTGATCACCGAGTTCTGAGCCACCCAGTCCCCTCAGCCAGTAGACTCATTTCTGTTGTCTCTGAATCAGTCCTGCACCTAAACCCACAAAGCTTTGATCATTTCTCAAGGAGCCACCAGCACGGGAAAGTCAGGAAAATTCCCTTCTCCCTTTAGAAATGCGTAACACTTTGCTGCTAAAATAATCATCAGAACCAAAAACGTAAACACAAGCAGGCTCAGAATCCCCCGGAGGAAGCAGTTTTAGAGCATCTGTGGGCCAGTCTCCCGGTGTGCAGGCCACTCAAAGGCCCACCCGAGTGTGACTGCAGCGGGCGCTGTACTTCTGAGGGCCGGCCTCACCACCCTGCCTGCGACCCAGAGCCCATGTCATTTAGACCACGATCTGAAAACGATTTGTAGGTTTTTTGTATTCTCTGAGTCTCTGGAAAGTCTTCAGTTACTAGAACTGAGCTTGGTTTAAGTGTTACTCTGGCCCTTAAAGGAATTACCCATAATCAGGAATTCTTCCAAATTGTGCCAGAGGACAATAAATGTGTTCGGTATTGACAGCTGAGTGTGGTAGCGTATGCCTGCAGTCCCAGCATTCTGGGAGGCTGAAGCAGGAGGATGGATCATAGCAAGTTTGAGGCCAGCCTGAGCTATGTGGTGAGGTCAAACTCAGCCTGAACTACACAGAAAGACTTTGTCTCAGAAAAGAATATTTTCAAGTATAGTAAAAGTCCTGAACCTCTGCCAGCTAGTGAATTGGAGCAGTAAAGCTGTGTATTTGCTTATTGCCCCCTTGCAGTTGCCTCTTTATACACTGAAGCCACAACATTTTGTCAGATCTCAGAGGTTTTTATAAAACCTTGAAAATCTTTTGAGTCCAGAGCATTCTGTCTGTAAGAGCCCAAAGTGCGAAAGAGATGTTTTATGTATTCATGGCTGTGCGCAGTTAGGCTCAGAATTGGAACAGCAGCATTTTTCCATGGTGGGAAAAAAAGAGGCTTGAACATTTGCAAGAGTAAATATTAAAACCCTGAGCTTTCCCTGGCTCCCAGGTCCTGGAAGTGTTGAGAGGGCCCCAAGCTGGAGCAGGGTCTAATAAAGCCTTCCCTGAGCCCGGCTAGGTAAGACCTCCTGCCTCTGAATTCATTTACCGCAGGAAGGTTGATGACTTTGCCTCCCACAGGAGCCGCATAAAAGCACCTAATTCTTGTGCCGCTAATAAAGCCATCCTGAGTACGCTTTGGGCTTCTATGCTTCCGAACAGCTTCTCACGCGTTAGGGCCAGAGGTAATTCACTCATTGGCTCAGCCATCCACAAATTCATCCCGCGGCTTGTCATGACATCATTAGTCACGTGAGAAGACCGGAAGTGGGAGATCCGGCCCCAACCCTACAAAGATTACAGATCAGGCATGGCGAACCATTCAGAACTTTGAGCGATACAAACAGTCCACGGTGACATGTGTGTCACAGGTTCACCATGATTGATATAGACCACTGTAACAAACTCGGCAGACAAACACAGGAGCACTTACAACCAAAGAAAGCCATTACATGGCAAGAATGGCACCCACCATTGTACTAAAAGCTCGATGCCTCCCCGCTGCTTGAAGTTGGCCCCAAAAATACAATTTGTTTATTCAAAAAATGAAAACCACTTCAAAATTCATATGATACGTCAATGGAAATATATATATGCATGATCATTTTATAAGAAGGAAAAAAAGCAAACATTTGACAAAAAAATTGATGCCCTTCATGATTTTTTGAAAATCACAGCTGGGCTTGGTGGCACATACCTGTAATGCTAGATCTCAGGAGGCTGATGCAGGAAAGTCATTGCAAGTTTGAGCCTGGGCTCCAAAGTGAGCTCAAGGCCAGCCTGAGCTATGTGTGTAGTGAGACACTGTCTCAAAAAGACAATAAATAAATAAATAAATACATACATAAATAAAAGTTCATCAGTGTCATATACTACAAAGTCAATATTATGTATTTATTTATTTAGGGAAGGGTCTACAAGGTGGGTGTTCAGGGTCTCATTATCGTATCCGACTGATAGTTACCTGCCTCTTTTTTATTTATGTGTGTGTGTGTGTGTGTGTGTGTGTGTGTGTGTGTTGTGCCAGAGATTGAACTCAGGACCTTGTGCTTGCCAGGCAAACAATTATTCTACTGAGCTATCTCCCCGGCCCAATCCACCTCTTTACAGCCTCCCAAGAGCTGGGATTACAGGTGTGCACCATTACACCCAATCTCCAAAGTATTTCAAATGATTTTTCTCTCTATCAGCCATGAATGATCAGAAAGCAAAATAAATACTACTGAAAACAACATCCAAAGCCCCAAAGTATTTCAGAGATTTCTTGGCTTGTCTTTTAGTATTCAAGATTGAACCCTGGGTCTTCACACTGAGCTGCATTCCCAGCCTTTTCTTTTTTTTTTTTTTTTTTTTTTCTTACTTTTAATAAGAAATAACAATCCGATAATTTCAAAACACATTAGTGGGGCCAGCGAGATGGCTCAGCAATCTAAAGCCCCTGCTTAGGAAAGCTTAGGCAACTGCAGGGACCGTGGGTGGATCTTCAGCACCACAGGCTGTGCCAGCCCCACCCCCAGGGCAGGCTGAGCTGGCCATAACATATTAAAACAAACAAACAAACCTGTTAGTAGCACACTTCCCATCATTGATGCAATACATATTGTTGTCCTCCATAGTAATTCAGAGCACAGAATGCAGACATGATAATTTTTATAATCATTATGGGTATAAAAATTTGTTCTCATTGAACTAAGAGAAAGTAGTTGTATACCTAGTCCAATATTCTATAATCGTAGTGGGTTATTGGCAGAACTGGCAACGTCGGAATCTCAACCCCTCCAACCTTTACATTTTTTAAAATTTTATTTTGAGACAGAGTCTTGCTAAATTACTATATTGTTCCAGCTGGGCTTTTACTTATGATCTTCCTGTCTCAACCTTCCCAGGTTCTACAATTATAAGCACACATCACCACATAGCACTGGGATATGTTTTTAAAAGACATCAGGCTCTTTAAATTAAACTGCAGAACTCTGATGATAAAAATCAAAGGTCTAAGTAACCACCATCGTATCGCATGTTCAGGACTGGAAGACTTAGAGTCCTAAAGTTACCAGTTCTCATTAAACTGATCCATAAATTCAGCTTATTCTAATAAAAAAAAATCCTTCCTGGTTCCTTTCTGGGAATAAACAGGCTGACTTGTGAATGTGCTTTAGAAGTGCAAATGCTGGAGAATTACTAGAACAATACTTAATCAAACCAGGTTAGAGGACTTGGTCTCGGACTTAAAACTATAGTATAATAATTAATTAATTAATTAATTAAACAACATCATAGACAGGGTGACCTTATAGAAAGACTAGAAAGACCAGAAATAGATATGTACATGTATATTGACAATCAACTCCTAATCCCTACCTCGTACCATATATAATAATTCATTTGGGGTGGATTATAGATTGCAGATCAAACAAAAGCCTCAACCATAAAGCTTTTTGAAGAAGCCAGAGAAGTGTGTTCCAAATCCCAGATGAGGGTTGGAGAGATAGCTCAGCAATCTAAGCACCTGCCTGGCAAGTGCAAGGACCCAGTTCGATCCCCATAAACATATGCTGTGCAGGCCCCAGAACCCTGAGTGCACTGTATCAACCCCAAAAGTGGGTGTGGTGACACATGCCTGTAATCCCAGTGCTGGGGAGGCTGAGACAGGAGGATCACTGAGTCTAAGCTGTGTAGTGAGAACCTATGCCAAATAAAGAAATAATAGAAGATTTTTTAAAAAATATTTTAAATCCCAGATTAGGCACAGATTCTTTAAAGCAGGACAGAGAAATCATTAAAAACACTAAAGATTGGTGAGATGAGCTTTAGGAGGCTTAGATTCAATAGCCTCCAACATTACAAGCTTCAGTGGTGGCCCACTGCAATTGCAGAACATTTGACTGTGTATGTATCTGCTTCCTCTTAGTCCAAAGAGAAGTATATTCTTAATAGGGAGGTGGGTCATGCCCACACACTGTACTCTGTAGAACGACTGTGAGGACAATATGCAATATGTCAACTTTCAAAAAAAAAAAAAAAAGAAAGGGGAAAAGAAAAAAAAAAAGTAATGTTGATTTAAAAGGGTTAATGTTTAATTGTTTGATCAATCTTATATACCTATATGTATTAATCTAAACTGATCTGATGATGAAAATATGTAATATAACCATTGTTAAATTTAAACAATAAAATATTAAATTAAAATCAAAACAGAAAAGAAAAGAAAAAAAGTAAAGAATAAATTGATACATTGAGCTTAAAATTAACATTTTTTGTTCATCAAAAGTTATCACTAAGGAAGTGAAAAGGCAAGCCATGAACTAAGAGGAGATGCTTACAATACAGTAGTCCCTCAGCATTTTGCAGTGTGACTTTCACAGACTCACTGTTTCGCAGGCTTTCAAAAACTATCAACCTACATTGGGACCAGTGACATAGCTCAGTGGTCTAAAGAGGCGGCTTAGGCAAGCCTAGGCAAGCTCACAAGGACTATGGTTCAATCCCTGACACTACATGCCACACCAGCCCTACCCCAGGGTGGGCTGAGCCAGCCACACACACACAAAAATAATGATAATTACCTAAATTGTAGGAGCTGGGGAGATAGCTCAGTAGAATAAGAGCTTGACTGGAAAACGCAAAGACCTGAGTTCAATCCCTAGTTCCACAAAAAAAAAAAAAAAATTACTTAAATTGTTTATCATGGATTCTTTGCGATATCGTGGGATTTTGAAGTACCAGACTGTATATATTGTTAAAATTACATGGGTTTGCAAGTTTAGAAAATGGTTAAGAACATTAGAAGTGTGTTTAACAGTGTGGGAAGGTTTCTAAGAGTGTGGGATGGGTTTATCAAGCCTTAAAGTATAAACAAGTGCCACAATAAATATAAGGTCACTACTTGGCTGGTTTTTACTTATCGTGGCGGTTTTTTCTAGAACACCACCTTTGTGACAAGTGAGGGAGTGTGGTCCTTTGTTCCCAGAACAGGTAAGGCACTTACACAGTGTACCAATAAAAAGGAAATAATCCAATAAAATGAGGAAACACTTCACAGAGTTAGTCAACAGTTAGCAGAGATTCAAATGATCAGCAAGAACCTCAGAGGGCTCTTAGCATCCGTATCGTGAAGACAATTGCAAACTGAAATCAAATAAGATACTACTGCATACCTATGAAGTCGTTAATGTTCGAAAGACTGATAACAGTAAGTGTTGCTGAAGAGCTGGGCCAATCTCCTAGGTGGGTGATGGAATTATGAAGTACAGCATCCATTTGTCAAACTTGTATTTCCTTAAAATGCTAAGTGCACATCTGCACTGTGAGCCACCAAGGCTTAGGCTTTTGCCACAAAGCAATGAAAATATGTGTCTGAAAAAAAAAATTATCGTACAAGAATATTCACAGCAGCTGGCTCATAACAGCACTAAAGATTTAACATTGTCCAGATGTTCCAAACAAAAAGATGGATCAGTAAACTATGGTATAGTCACACAATGGAATACTACTGAGCTCTAAAATAATGAAACAAACTGGCGTGGGGAAGAAGGAGAGAATAAGGAAGGGAGGGAGAGAGACGGAAGAGGCAAAGGAAGAAGCCAGGAAGGAAGACAGACTCTGGAAACACATGGCAAGGATGGGTCTCAAAATACGCTGATGAGATAAAGCAGATGCCAGCTGCATGATTCCATTTACGAAGAGTTTCAGAACTAACACATGCTATCTACACTTGAATCTAAAGTCAGGGAGGTTGGACCACTGCCAAGTGATCACAACTGCGTGCAAGGGCACGACCTCATCTTTCAAAGCCAATCACAGAGATACTCCTTGCATTTCAGGTGCAGCTACCTTAGGCACCATGGCCAGGATGCTGACCCTCTCCACCTTTGCCCTCTTCCCTTAGTGTCCTGTCTGTGCTTGGGGGGACAAGGCATGACCCAAGAAGGCACGTGCCTGGAGATGGAATTCACAGGGCCACCTGAGGTCTGTCTGTCGCATCTAGGGTGGCTAGAAGTCTTGGGGGCTCTGTACTTCCTTTGCTCCAGGCATTATACACAGACCACCACACTTACCTGACCAGCAATACTTTAGGATCAGAATTTATTTAAATCTACATATAAGAATAATACAGAGCACTAGGGAGATGGCTCAGCAGAATAAGCGCTTGCTTGGGAAGCACTGTTGGGAGCCTGAGGAAGCCAGGAAATTGATCAAGTATGTGTAGGTGGGACTGGGCCTCAGTGCCTAAAGCAAACAAGCTACCCCAGTGCTGAGAAAAACATCTTATCTTGTTCAGGCCAGCTATTAGTCGCTAAGCAACTTTGTGTCATGTGACACAAACTTTGCAAGAGTATAAATAAAGGATCCTTTCTGTGTATGTTGAGTTAGTCTTGCGCATCAGGCCGACTGGCAACCACCTAGCCCAGCTTTTCATCTTCTTGTCTGTCTTTCTCATTCCCATGGCCAGGTCTCCCTGGGGTAGAACTGTTTGCAATAAAACCAACAGATACCTACAAAGCAGAGTCCTGAGTTCAATCCCCAGTTCTGGAAAAAAAAAAAAAAAATACAAATTTTGGGATAATTAATTCTATCAGTGTGTACAGGGCATCAGGATGATTTGAACATAATGGGCGCAGGCATCAATTCACCCATTCGTTCTTCCTTTGGGCGAGAGTATTGAAAACTCTCCCATATCTCGCTTTGAATAGAAACACACTATGGTTAACTGTGACCACCCCTACTGGGCAGCGGAGTCCCAGCCACTGTAACTTCGTGTCCTCACCCCTTCACCCACCCTACCCCCCACCTCCTGTCCTCAGGCTCTGGTGCCCCCGACTGTACTCTGTATTTCTAGACAGTCTAATTTTTTAGTGTCTGCATATGCATGAGATAATATCAGAATGATCACTCCCGTGCCACGGATGAGGAAACTTCTCCCTACAGCTGGAAAAGCAAATCTAGATCCAAACTCAGACTTCATTTACTCCACTCTGAGGTGTATATTTTTGTATTTTACTGTGCTGGCAGCCATTCAGGTATGCGCCTGTGTGTGCATGCATATGTGTGCATGCATGTGTATGTGTGTGAGTGTGTGTGTGTGTGTGTGTGTGTGTGTCTTTATTTCATTCTTTCATATGACTGTACAGATAGAGAAACCGAGGCAGGAAGGAGTCTCTAGACCCCCAGTGGAGCAGTAGCAAAGCCAGCAGTAGACTCAGAGCCTGCCTGGAGACCTATGCAGATTTTATCTCCTTTTTCTGCCTCCAAAGAGCCAAGCACCTCTAAATCCAGCTCCCCAAACACTGGTGGCCCGGCTCCGGGAAAGCCCAGAGTTTCTCATCAGGGCTCCACGGCTGTATTTTGTAGATTTGGAGCCCACAAACATTCTCAGTATCCTGCTAAGGTTGGCAGCCGGGGACCATAAGCCCCTTAAGTGACATGTGGCAGGCGTTCGCCTGGGCCTGGAAGGCAGGGAGGATCACCTGACAACGTGATGTTGGGCGATGCTCCACCTTCTTTGCCTCCCACCTTGCAGTTGGACGGGGGCGTCCTTGAGGGCTAAGCAGGTGCAGCCGCCCCAGCTGCCAATCATAGGCTCGCACTCGCCCACCCACTGGCTGGGTCTCACATTCCCTGTAAGGGAGGAGACACAGCTCTAGACAAGGCGCTGCTCAGACTTCAGGTCTCACCCTCAGCTGCATGGGAAGGAGCCCGGGCTCTGAGTAGCATGGTATACTTCCCTTCCTAGATATCCAGAAGTGGGTTTCTCAGCACAGACAGCAGAGCTATTTCCGATCAGGTTTTCTCCACTCTGTCCCTCTAGAAGCATCGCAAAGTTCCGGCCAACTCTAGGTTCAGTGGTGAACACTTATAATCCCAGAACTTTGGAAGACTAGGGCAGAAGGATGCCAAGCACAGGTCCTTCCTGGGCAGCCTACTGACTCATTGAGACCCTGTCTTTAAAGGGGTGGAGGGCAATAAAAGCCCAAGATTTACGCTCAGCAACACAAACATAAAGAAATCATCCAGGACTGTTAAAAAGAGAAAGCATTAGGGGCAGAGATTCTATGTGGCTACAAACCCTAAAACATTTCAGCTCATTTATAGGAAAAACTTGCTGTTCTTGTTCTAAACATTGATCACATCCTATACAAAGAGTTTCTATGATCAAATAATTGGATTAAACACAATGGGCAGAGATCTGCAATTTGTTTCTAAACTAATCCATGTCTGATTTTTAAAGGTCAGAACCTTTACAAATGCTACTTTTTTGTATAATGAAGAAAGAGAGGGTTGGTGAGATAGCTCAGTAGACTAAGTGCCTGCCTAGGCAAGTGCAGGGATGCGGGCTCAATCCAGACGCCATATGCTGTGCTGGCCCTGCCCCTGGGTGCTCCGAGGCAGCCAGGAACACCAGGTGTGGTGGTGCACGCCAGCAATCCCAGTGCCGGGGAGGCTGAGAAGAAAGGAGGAGGAGGAGGAGGACAATGATGATGATGATGACAGTAAGGAGGAGGACAATGAGGAGAATGAGGACAGGGAGGAAGAGAAGGAGAAGAGGAAGAAGGAAAGGGAGGCGAAGGAAGAACAAGAGGAAGTAGGAGAAGTGGAGGAAGGGAGGAGAAGAGGAGGTGGAGGTGGAGAAGAAGAAGAAGAAGAAGAAGAAGAAGGAGGAGGAGGAGGAGGAGGAGGAGGAGGAGGAGCAGGAGGAGGAGGAGCAGGAGGAGGAGAAGCAGGATGAGGAGGAGCAGGAGGAGGAGGAGGAGAGGAAGGAGAGGAAGCATGCAATGTTTGCTGCTTTTAGTTTTTGCCTCACGGCACTTGGGCCTGGCCTTGGGTCTTCCCTGATGATGAGGTGCTATTCATTACAGCTGTGTTTTGGGCAGGCCCAGGAGCTCTGGTGGGACAAGGTTCTAATCCTGGCCCTGACTGGTGGAGTGATTCTGGGGCATCCACTGATGCATGTGTCACCTGAGACAGAAATATCTAGCATCTACAACTTAGCAGCTCATGGTTTCGGGAGTTCACTCCACACTTGGCTGGCTGCGAGGCAGATGGGGCATGCTGAAAGGGCCTGGCGGAGTAAGGCAGCTCTGTTCATGGTAACCAGGAAGCAGAGATAGAAGAGGAGCTGGGACAAGAATGTGGCCTCAGCGGCCACCTCCAACCAGGGCCCACCTCCAAACGGTGTCAACCATGAACTCTTTAGTGGAGCAGTCTTCTGGGGAACATAGCACCCTCGGCGTTCCATCACCTTCCAGAAGCCCCCAGCGCATGCGTGTGCACACACACACACACACACACACTCAGGCACACATGCATGCACACACCATTAGA
Organism: Myocastor coypus; assembly: GCA_004027025.1. Lineage (NCBI taxonomy): Eukaryota > Metazoa > Chordata > Mammalia > Rodentia > Myocastoridae > Myocastor > Myocastor coypus. The sequence goes on along the minus strand of PVJA010001104.1, from coordinate 77,265 downwards.
GGGACATTTTTACATCCAAACCATGACATCTGGCATCTGCCCCTGGGGAGGTAGAGAGTATGTGATTAAGAGTAAGGGCCCTGGCGTTGGCTCCCCTGGGTTCTAAACTCTTTCCATGGACTACCTGGAGGACTATGGGACATGCTTTTCACCAGTCTGTGCCTCGGTTTACCCCCTGAAAAATGTGGGTAATCATAGCACCCATCTCCCTGAGCCCTTGCAACACTGAAAAGAGAGAATGCATGCAGCGTGGGACAAGCACAAAAAAGGAATCTCTCGACAAATGTGGACCGCCGCTGCCATTCACTCTAAAGCAGGAACAACGATGCCTACCTAATGGGGCTGTCTAGCGTCATATTGTATGAGGAAGGATTCGTACAGAGGAAATGGTCTATGTTCTTAGTAAAATGTGACTTTTTCATCGAAGGGGGAGGAAAGGAAGTTTTATTTGTTTAAAAGAATTGAATTACTTTCCTAGAGCTGCTGTGAGGAAGTCCCGCAGGCTGGGTGGCTTACGGTAGAAGAGCAAGGTTGAGCGGTAAGAGAGGCCTTGGTACACGCAGCCTCTTCCAGCTGCTGGGGACTCTGGGCTTGTGACACTATAGCCTCCTCTCTGTGCCGCTCTTCCCCACCCAGTCCACCTTCCCTCTGCCTGTGAGGACAGCCTCGTGTTGTTTTACAAGCCCGCTCTGCTCTAAGGCGATGTCATCCTGAGCAATCACCTTTAACGATCCCGTTTCCAAAAAAAAAAAAAAAAACGCTATCTTTGGACGTCTGGAGCATTCCGACTCTCCAGTGTATCTTTTTAGGGACACACAACTCAGCTCCCAGCAGCCAGGTTTGTGTCTTTCACATGATTTAACTTGAGGCAGGATAATGTCTCATGCTGGGAACAGTGGCATGCACTACAGGACGCTGAGCATCATTCCTGACCTTGAATGACTCAAGGACACTCGCAGCATCTGACCCCTCCCCCACTCAGACCAACCCAAACTGTCTCTGGCCATTGCTGGCGACCCTTCAGGGAATAAAACTGACTCTATGAAGAGGCACTAAGATTTAAAAAAAAAAAAAAAAAGTACTTTCCAGACCAACACAAACCAAAACGATTTCCTCCAACTGGATAACCACAGAAGTGACCGGGATAGCAATTAAAGCATTAAGTGTAGATATTCCTGTTATGGCATTTTGTTAATCATAGTGACTGGAAAATTCTTCATTACCTAGCTGATCTTTCTGCTGAGATAAATATCCCTACCTGGAGGCCATAGTTCTAATTGTGAGTTCATAAGCGAGTCATAGCTTAAAATGTAAATTGCTTGGAAATAAACCAAATTCAATGACATAATAATAAAAAGGGAAATCGATTCCCTCCGAAACACACATCTGTTCATTAAAGCTGTCTGCTAGTCCACTGCAGCTGTTCCCATTTAAAAACTAAAGATCTAAACATAATACTTATATATTCATAAAAGTGTGGTAATGGCTTGGCAATTAAGTGGGGTTTATTTTGTATGTGACTTTGGTAGGGCCCTCTGGGTGTGCAAATGAAAAAATGTGTCATGACTACACCTCCTCTGAGGCTGTTGGTCACACGGGGTCACCAATCAAATCTCGCCGGAATGTCACAGAGGACAACACATTCCTGAAAAGTTAAATAGCGCGTCCTTTCTTTGTACTGTGGGAAACCTGGAGGATTGTCAAGAAAAGTATCATTGCTACGTTGCAAGTGGGTCAGCCTGTGGGTCTCCTGTGTCACCTCTCTCTGAGTGACAGAGCTAGGAAGCCTGGGCTGCCTCCTCCCTGAGCTGCTCCAGCTTCCACGCAAACCAATCCTACACCGAGCCCCACACCAGCTCAGAACCAAGATATTGGTGCCCAGCCGTGTTGTGTGATGTGAGAGACCCCCAGTGAGACTGAGCCCCACAGGACACATGCGCGCTGGTGCCAGTGACCCCGAGTTCTGCACAGTCCCCAAGTGCTGCCTTCTCCAAGTTCCTTGGAAACTTTAGTTTAAGTATATGTCTTTTGTTTTAAGTACCTGCTGGCAGTCCTTGCATTTTGTAATCGCCTTGGGCAGCGGGGGTACACATGCCCACAATACAGCTTGATTCTCTTTTTAATCCTCTTCCCCATTCCTCCTGTCTCCCTCCATCCTTCTTGAAGCCCCCTCCTGCCATTTTCACTCTTGCCAATCTGAGCTCATGTTTAAGGCATAGTATATTTCCATCTGGTGAGGTTATTAGATTCCTTAATCTTGACCCTGCTTGTCTTTTACAATGAGCCCCAGGTCCCATAAAAGCATCAGAAGCCAAAAGGAGAAAGCAGGGTAGTAAACAGTGTGGAATCAAACTTCATGTCTTGTTCTACTTCTGAGCTTCAGTCTCCTTGGAAAAGAAACGTTCACACTGTGGTCTGCTGTGATAATCTATGTGATTTGAGGAGTAGAGAGAAAATACCGTAACATCTTGCAATGACACCCCAACAGAGAGGGATTCAATGTGTGTTTACCGGTGGCTCTGAGGGTACAGTGCCCGGGGAGGCAGACAGGGACAAAGACAAACTTGCCTTCTTGCCAACCCCTGCTTTGTTCCACTGTGGTTTTGTAAAACAAAATCGTCTTTACAAGGCAGCAGTGACCCCTGAGTGACTCTACTGACAGATCCATCCAGGAAAGCTGATTCGAGCTTTGAACACCATTCTACCGAAATCGACTGTTCCCTTGAGGCACATGTTCATTTCTCACGACCTTGTCAGAGTCTTCGAATGGTCCCTCTGTGTTGGAGGCTCCTGTGAGATGAGGTCAACAGCCCTTCAAGGTCTCTGGCCATTTTTCCAGCAAGACAGTCACTGTCACAAGGTACAATACAACTACACTCCGGCCACCACTCTCAGGCCCTAGAAACATGACTTTATTGATGTCCTCGTTATAGCATTTGGAGACTTGGTGATTTGTACAGGAAAGCACAACTCCCGGGACGTCCTCCCCGCTGTCCCTCTGGCTCAAGCCTGTCCCGGGCTGGTGGCTCCTGGAGTCCTTTGCTCAAACTCTCACTGTACAGTCAAACAAAAGAAAGAGAAGACACCGCTCTAGCTGCAAAGCTGGAGTGGTTTTGTTTTGAGAACACCTGATTAAATTCACCACACAATGGGGCTGGCCAGATAGCTCAACAGATTAAAGTACCTCCTTTTAGCCAGATGCAAGGACCAGGGTTCAATCCCCAGGGTACCATGCCAGCCCCACCCCAGGGCACACTGAGCTGGTGATTTAGACTGGGCACACTGGCATACACATGTAATCCCTATGCTTGGGAGGCTGAAAACAGGAAGATCACTATGAGTCTGATCTGTGTAGTGACATACTATAGACCCTGTACTAAATACATTTAAAAAAAAAAAAAATCACCCATTTACCTGCTAAAGAATTCAGAGCATTAAGTTATGGCCAACTAGACAAATATAACCTTTGATTTCATTTACTTTAATTCCTTCCAACTATATGACAAGGGATGGTTACATATATAAATATGCAAAGCAAAATCTTTTGTAGCAGGGCCAGGGAGATAGCTCGGTAGAATAAGCACTTGCTTAGCAAGCACTGGGAACTGAGTTCAATCCCCAGTGCCACAAAAAATTTTTTTTTTAATTTTAAAAAATAAAAATAAAACATTTTGTCGCTGTAAGAGTGATTTTGCTCCTCATTTCTTCAGAAGACTCCCCGTTAGTTTGAATACATGGATCCCATCATCCATGCCACTTTCCAGAGCGGTTCTGGAAGTCCTCTTTCCTGAGTGTCTTTGTGACATGTAATCAAAACTGCAAGGAAATGCCACTTCTGAGTGCCATCAATGGAAAGGCAGCTCATAAAGACATGGCGCTGTGTCGCCATCTATGTTATCGAATCTGGCACCCAGTGACTTCTGGCTCCTCTCCAAAGGCCAAATGATGGTGACAGCTAAGTCTTTTGCATCCGTTTAGGAAGTGGTGGTGACTGTGACCACAAAGCTAGAGACACTCCCAGAAAAGCACCTCTAGAACCTCTTACGAAGGTGACATGCATGATGGGACATGTGTTTGAAGCCAGGGGGGTGGAACACTATTTAGAGGGACGTTAGTGGCAGTGTGTCATTTGCTGTAATAATGTTTCGGATTTAATCATTCACTTCATTTGTTGACCCTACCTCACAGCAGTATTGTGCCAGGCAGATTCACCTCGGGTCCTGATAGAATCGGGTCACCTCCTTCAGCCCACATTTCACACAGAGGCTCCTGTGTGGCTACTTCCTAGACTTCTTGAACGTGAATACTACTGGGCACAATCCTCAGCTCACCTACCACTGTGGGATGGGGAAGGTAGGGGTACTAGAGCAAGAGGTGCCCTGCTAGTCACCCCAAGAAAAGCCAGAGACACAGACCTAGACACAGAGGAGAGCTCCTTACTCTGGTATGCCAATAAAACCTGCCCTAGCCTCTGCATTTATCAGTGTGATGCTCAGGCACTATCTGGGTATCATCCTCACTTGCAATAACGTCTCATGCAGTAGGGAGCACGCTTTAAGGGATCAGGGGTAAGCCTACCCCCCTGGGTGGGGCTAACAGCTGGAAAGTCACTGTCAAAGTGGAATCACATCTAGAGAAAATCTGGCAGCAGACTAACAAGAAGTAAGCTAGAGAGGGGTGTCTTTGGAGTGCTCCAAACCACTCAGGCCCTGGGAGAGGCCAATTGTCAGAAGCCAAGTGTTCCTTGGTGCCCAAGTTGCAGGTGCCGCTGAAAATGTTCCATGAAGCAAGCACATGGCAAGAAAGTGGTAAATTACCTCTGCGCCTCTGTTCATCTCATCAGCATCAATAAGTATTTATTGGCCTTCCGAAATGTTAAGGGTATGGGGAAGCAAAACCAGACATTCCAGACACACGAGTCCTGCCTTCCAAAGGGACCACATTCCAGCGAGAAAAATCAAGGCCAAGACAGTCCTCCTCGGTAGGCCAAGAGGATGCGCTGGTTGCGAAAGATGCCATCAGCATTTCACCATGGGCCACGGGCCTGAAATGCACACATGAATAAATACTTCTGTAAACCAAGTCAGATTTCAAATTCACCAGAGGAGCCGAGTGTTTAAAGGAACCTGGCAGAGAATCCCTCTAAAAAACAAAAAAAAAAAGAAAGAAAGAAAGAAAAGAAATAAGAAGAGTTAATTAGTGAAGAGAATAAACGCCATCTTGTTGGTTGACTTTATTAGCTTCAATTTTTCATTTTGGTTGACCGGAGAGTTCTGAAGATGCAAGAAAGAGGGATGCCTCTGCATTTTTATTTTGGGAAAAGCAGTTTAAAAGTTTATGTCACGGACTTAAATGTCTACGCTGTCACCTCACTGGGTCAACCCAGGGCACCTCTGCCATTCATGATCGGGACTGTGTGACTGAAAACTGAAGGATGTCCTGGTGAGCTGTGGCCACTGAAAACTCCTTCAATGTGTCTAAGGTCACTAAGAGTGATCAGGGTGTTAGGCATGTTTGCTTTGGACCTTGAGGGTCTGGAAAGTGGTGACCGAGTTATGGTGACGGTGACTTGCTCTAAACAAGGTTTCTCCAGCCTGGCTCAGTCCCCATCTGGGACCAGTGCTCTGGGCACCGTCCTGGGCCTTGTATGATGCTTAGCGACATCCCTGGCCTCTACTCACCAGATGGTGGTGACATGTCACTAGTTATGAAAACAGAAAATGTCCTATAATTGTCACATGTCCCCTCTGGAAGGAAGAGAGCAAAATGTCCCAGTGGAGGACCAATGCTCTGAGATAACATGCCTGCTTGTAGTCAGGCGGCGCTCCTCTGCTGGACGATTCTTACGTCATTTCCTCCAAGGAAGTCACTCTTCTTCGGGTGAGGTCTCACCCTGAAGCTCATTATTGATTGTGTCGTTTGTTCATTCACAAAACGTGTGCTAAGTGTGTCCTGGGCACTGAGTGCTCAGCAAGACACAGAAACTCTTCCTGAAGGTGATGGCTATGTAGTTCAGGTGGGCATATCAGGGGATCAGTAGAAAGATCAATAATTAGTGAGAAACTAGGAGTGGAGTTAAAGAGTCACAGAAACACTAGGAATCAGATACCTTGTGTGATCAAAAGATGAAATCATGTGCAGGGGTCAGGGGTTTGATCCCCAGGCTTGCCATACTGCCCCCTGCCAGGGCACGCTGAGATGGCAATTGAGACTGGGTGTAATTGCTCATGCCTGTAAACCCAGCTCTTAGGAGGCTGTAAAGAGATGGATCTGATCTAGTAGTGAGACCCTGAACACCCTGTAGACCCTTTCCTACAATACACAAAATAAAAAGGTGCAATGAAAGCTTATTTTAAAAACAATTATTGCAGTAAAGATGGACCACTATTTTTTTTTTTTTTTTTTTTCTGGAACTAGGGATTGAATTCAGGCTCTTGCACTTGCCAGGCAAGTGCTTATTGTATTGAGCTATCTCCCCAGCTCCAAGATGCATCACTATTGATCTCCCTCAGAATACTCCTCCTCATTTGAACATACTTGCCCCACCCATCACAGCTTTCTGAAGCAGTTCTGGAAGTCGTAGAAGCCCTTTATGATAGGTGATAAAGGATGCAGTAAATGCCACAGCCCAGTGCCCCCTGGTGCAAAGACAAGACCCCCAAAACATCAGTGCATCCTTGTCTCCCTTATTCACTGGAACTGACACCAGGAGACTTCTGACTCTGCCCCAAAGTCAAAATGGCCCACAAAGGTAAACGTTTTGAGTAGATTCAGGGCACCAAGCCTCTATGGCAATCCAACTGAAGCTCCTCGTGGAAGGCGACTTCCAGAACTATTTCAGAAAGGGGCAAGAACGACGGGAGAAGTGTGTGTGAAGCCAGAGGGTGTATTTAGAGGGGATCACTGGTGATGTGTCTTTCACTGTAATAACATTTTAATGTAAATATTCATCACAGTTTTTGGTCGTACTTCATATAGCCTTATTGCTTCTGGGCTGTCCAAGGCTACCTGGAGAAATAGAACTAACAGATGATCAATCACTCAACTGAGCAATGGATAGCTAGATAATAGGTAGGCAAAAGAATATCTATCTATATATATATATAGAGAGAGAGATATATATAGATATGTAAATAGAGAGTATATAAAATATATAGATTGTATAGAGAGAATATATATATATATATATAGTACACAAAGATAGAATATATTGATTGAATATAGACATATAGAACATATAGAGACTATATGTTTAGAAGATATAGATAGACAGATAGATAGATAGATATAGAGATATAGAGATATTGAGATATAGATATACAGATATTCATGTGCTTTTGAAGACTGTGGGTCAAGGGGGAAATGCTTGTGAGCTTTTCCTATTTAGCAAGGCTGGGGAGCTGCAGGTATATTTCTTAGCCACACCACGCATCTTGAATACCATGAACCCCACTAGGAAGGGCTGCACTTTTTATACCCATTATGCTAAATAACAAGCCCCATTTCCACCAGCAAAAAATGCATTTAGAGCCTTCTTTGAGCTCATTAGTGAACTTGCTGGCGTTCAGAGGAAAAGGAAGATGAAGAAACCTTTATGGGAGGTACCTTGGGAGAGCGGTCTCTCTGATTAAAGGCTTTCAGAGTATAATTCGCTGATGAGGACCACTGGCTGCCCCTAAGGGTACCTCACACTGGTTAACACACCCATCACCCTAGCTCACTGTACTGCAGGATTTTAAAATAAACTGCACATATCCAAACACCCAGATCTGGGCTGCATCTGTCCTGGGAGTGGGTGTGCAAGAAGAGGGCCGATCCGTTTAATGATCTAATTAACCATGAGCCATTGTATACATTATATCCGCATTACCAATTTTCAGAGAATTAAAGTCCAGTCAACCCCCCTTCAGTCAAGCTCTAGAGCACATCAGTCTTTCTGTGGTAGAGGTCAAGACAGACTTGCAGCCCGGCTTGCGAATCTTGCTTCAGCTCCAAATGAGATACTTTCAGCCTATTTTGCAGGAAAAGAAGCCCTCCTTTCAGTCACCTCTACTAAAGGGCAGTTGTGCTCCAGGGCCTGTGAGCTGAGAAAAAAAAAATCCTACACTGAAAAAGCCACCGTGGGATCAGCAGCACTTGCTGTGTTGACTTCCCTACTGGCAGTAGTACTGCACACACTTGGAGAAGAGCGCAGGTCAGACTCTAAGTAAGCAGAGTGCTGGGGGTGTTGCTCAGTGGTAGAGCATATGCTTAGCATGCAGGAGGCCCTAGGGTGTATTTTCAGAATGTTTTTTTAAGCACACACAGATAAGGGAAAATCACAGAGAGATAGTTACAGGGATGTGTTAGAGACTCATGCATCACCTCGCCCTAGGTCAGACAGCCCTTATGATGCTAGAGTAGACAGATAGCCTTCTTCCGTGGAGACCTAAGACTTATATGTGAGGTCATACTGCCTGCAAATTGTGCTTCCTGATCCCTTGCCCTCTCCCACACCAAGGCCTGGGAAATGGAACACGGAGGGCATGAAAAGCCAGCACAGACAGTCTCAAAGTTCTTGTGAATGCAGCATCTCCTTGCCAGTGCTCCCCAGCTGGGTGTGACTCTCAGATACTGGTCACCATGCACAGAGGGTTGATGCAAGTGACAGGGGTGAATACAGTGAAGACAGAGGCTGGGTCTCCATGCCTTGTGGAAGTCTCGTCATTGCAAGCATCACCAAAAGTGCACATTTAGCTCCTGTGTGTGCATTTCCCTGTGAAGGAATGAGGCCCAGAAACTGTAATCAAAGATTAAACTAAAGACATGAAAGAAAGAAAGAAAGAAAGAAAGAAAGAAAGAAAGAAAGAAAGAAAGAAAGAAAGAAAGAAAGAAAGAAAAAAGAAACATTGTAGGCAGGTCTCTCTGTCCCCCATCTTTCTCCATAACTCTGGGCAAATTACTTATTCATTCATGCAATGAATATTCAAAAGCCTCCACAATGTGCCAGGCACTGCTCTAAGCACTGGGGACACAGCACAGGGCAAGGTCCCTGCCTTGCTGGAGCTGATGTTACCTAACAGGACGCCAATGCAGTTTCTCAATGAGCCAATGGGCAAAACAAGGAATTTCTCTCATCAAGAGCTGACAAATTTCATTGCACGTAATTATCAGGGATGAAATTAAACTTCAGTTACTGAGTTCTCGCTATCAAGGTTAATTTAACATCTTCTGCAATAAGAGATTTATTCTTTGAAAGAAGAGCAAACAAACAAAAGCCAATAAAAGGACACAGACACACTTTAGACGTGACAAATAAATAACTTTCATTTCTTCCCCAGCTATAAATTCAAAATCCACCGTGTGTAAGTAAAGGGAAATTAAATCAGAGCAAGTTTTAGTTTCTCTTAATCCTGTGCTGACCACCTACTAAGTGCTATGCATTCATCTTCCTAGGAGGTGAAAGAGAGAGTGGAACAGGGAAAATCGCCTGCTCATCCGGGGCTTGTAGTCTAGTAGAAAAGGCAGAAAATAAGATGCACAATTAAAATGTACAGTATGATCTGTAATTTAAATGTCTAAGAGAAAAGCTGGAATCACAAGCTATGGGTGAGGACTAAAATGCTAGGAGCCTGGGAGCCTGTGGTGAAAGCTTCCCTTCAAGGGCTGGTGTGAAGTGACAGAGGCCAACCCCTGCAGATCCCCAGGGGAGGAGCATTTCAGGCAGAGGAGCTGCAAGTGCAGAGGCCCTGTGAAAGGACCATGGACTGTGCTTCTGGAGCCAGCAAGCACCAGGGAGTGTAGTCAGAGGTCAGTTTGGAGAGTGCTGTCTTAGTCTGTTTGTGCTATTATCACAGAACACCCAACCCGAGGCAAGTCAGAATGCACAGCAGTGTGTTGGCTTACAGTTCTGGAGTCCAGGCTCAAGGCCCGAGCATCTAGCAAGAGGCCTCGTGCTGTGCCATTACATGATGGAAGACAGAAGGAGAAAGAAGCCAAAGGAGGCTGAAGCAACCCTTGTACAGCAATGCAGTCCCGTTCGTGAGGGTACAACCCAAAGCTTTCACCACCTAACACTGCTGTAATGGCAGTCGGGTTGCAACATGTGTTTTGGAAAGGTTGACATTCAGGACATTGGGAGGTGACAAAAATCAGGTCGATCATGATGCTGGCCTTGGCTCTGAGTGGAGAGAGGCTTTAGAGGTCCTAAGAAGGGGAGTAGATCTGACTTGAGTGCTCACATGTCTATGCTGGCTGAGCAGCAAGTACTGACGGGGGCAGGACACATAAGCAGCAGCCCAGTAAGGGGACCACTGCCCACCCACTCTCCGATGGACCCATTTCAGAATCTAACTAAAGGCTGGAACACTCAGGCTCCCTTTGTTTTCACTAATGGTGCACACCTTTGGGTGCCTTCACCCCATCTTCGTCTCTTCAGCCTGACTACCCTAGAACCAGCCCCGGGACCGCTCACACTTACTTACTCAAAGTGACCTGTTCCATCCTGCCCCCTCACCTCTAACAACAAAGACTTCTCACAGCCATTTCTCCTGTCCTCTCACTCACCCTCAATAAGAGGACCTACCTGTGACTCCTGCTGGCTACACCTTCACAATGTAACCAGGAAACCAATAGAAGCTCCAAGAAACCTACCTCTCCATTAACAGTGAGTGTAGGCGGCTCTTCACTAACTTTGTATAACTGCTCATTGGCAGAAGTGAACACAAGAGGCGCCTGCAGAGCCTTGTCTACTCAGCAGGGGTTGTATGTGTGTCATTCTCCTTATGCAGGGAGCTAAGTGTTCTCAGGGGTTCTTATTCCTCTTTTACACCCCATACCAGCTTCATCTTGTTACCGTGATTGGCAGACATGGGCTGGCTGTTCTGCGTGCTCTTCTCTGAATGTCTACTACATTCCTACTGTGTAGCTGCGCAATATGGCTGCCAAGAGAATGGTGTGTTCTGGAGAGTTGCCGCTGAGACCCGAACCGGCAGGTTCTGACGTGATTTCATGCATCCTCTCTCCAAAATTCATGTGTTGCCAAAAAGGATAGGGCTTGAAAAGGTGACTGGGCTCTGAGGACCTTCTCCTTCCTGTATGACATTCAGGTCCTCATGAAAGGGACTCTGTGAATATCTCAGCACTCTTATCCCTATCTTCTGCCATACAAGGACAGGCAGTTGTTTATCTCTGGAGGGTAGTGCCTAGAGCTCCATTTGAGAAGAAAAACCTGGGCCTTACCAGACACCCAAGCCTGCCGCCACCTTGACCTTGGATTCCCCGGCCTCCCAAACAGTGAAAACATCACTTTCTCTCCTTATCAATTACCCAGTCTGTAGTAGTCTGTCCCAGCATAGCCAGCAATAACCAGCATCTTCTAGAGGTCCTCGTGGTGGCTTAATAGTGGGGGGCCAAGAGTGATACCTCACCTTCACCTTTCATCTCTCTTGAGTCTGGGCTCCATTCAGACCTGCTCAGTCAGCCTGCAGGGATGCAGTGAAGGGCAACTTCACACCAGCTCCTATGCAGGATACTAAACTTGCAGCATCCAAGAGGACAGGTATGCATCCTCCGCCTTTAGGGAGGATTCATGCAGCTGCATCGTTTGAGGACCCATAATTCTTCATGTAGAGCCTGCTGTGTGCATTGTGGAAATTTGAATGGCATCCCCAGTCACTACCCACTCAATACTAGCAGCATGGGCCACTTATGACTAAAATGAGGTCCTCAGGCATCGCCAGATACCCTCTGGAGGCTGAGAGTGCCCGGTTGAGAATTACTGGTCCACTTGAGTCAAATCAGAATCTTCTTGGGATTCCTGTGATTCTAATGGACACAGATGTGGCTGATCCTATGCATGGACAGGTGCCCAGGTTGCCTACTTGGGGGGGGGGGGTTGCCCTGCTTTCTATCTGCTGTGGGGATATCTTGAGTGTGTGCAGGGGTGAACACGTGCACGGTCCAGTGCAGGGAGAAGAGAGCAGATGGGTTGCTCCTTGCTCCCAAGGGATCAGCGCAAGCTCAGAGGCTGATCTCTCCGCCCCTTCCTAGCAGGCTTCCCTCACTGCCAAGCCAAGTGTCCACATGGGTCACAGCACCTGGGAGCGCCCCAAGTAGGTGCTTTCCCCAAGGAATCCCTTGGTGTGCTACTGCTTCCTGTATGCTTCCCAAACCCTCCAGTGACATCTGTAAAGCCCCCAGGAGACACACCCCACAGGCTCTGTTGCTGCACGGGGGTTGACATAATAATTATTAAGATGTAGCAAGCGTGGTGTGACATGAACGTAGACAGGCGTCACTCAGCACTGTTGCGGCTGTGGAAATCAACTGCCCCTCATGGATCCAAGAAGCATGGCCTTGGTAGAACAGTCACTCATAAGAAAATGAAGGCTTGCAAAGAGGTTGCCACAGCTGCTTCTCCCAAAAAGCACATTTGCACACATCCCCTTTCCAGCCTCTGGTGACTCATATCCGTGCTCCCTGCCTTTTGGCATTGACAGATTTTTTTTTTTTTTTCCTGCAAAGGCCTCTGGAACTCTGCTGCTATCACTCAGCACCTGGACTGAGGGAGGTACTACTCATAAAAGTCATGGCAACTCGTACCTGAGAACTCCCTGGATGGGGAAAAGGTTTCTAAAAAAAAAATTAAAAAGCAATTGGGAAGCCCTTTTAACTAATTTGAGTGCTACCAGGAGAATTAGCGCCTTGCGGTAAAGATTGGATGATCAAAGGCAGGAAACCCTGACTGGCATTTATCTTACACTGAGCAGCTGCCTCCTTCTGCCACCAGATGGGCAGGATGGAGGAAAAGTGCGTTTCTTACAGTGAGGACCACCCCGCATGCGGCCCGCTGCACAAGGGTGAGAGCGGTGGGCACAGTCACGCAAGGATGCTGAGCGCTTGTTTGCTTGGGATGCTCCCAAGAAGTGGTAAAAAAAAAAAAAAAAAGGGACACACTCTCACAGCCAGGGGAGCGACTGTGGCTGGAGACCCTGGGGCCCTCTGGCTATCTCTACCATTCTAAGAGGTTGATTTCCAGTGCTTTCCTTGCAGTGATTTAATGAAGCAACATCAGAAGAGACTGCCAAAATGCAAACCAACGTTATGTACTAATACGTACTGCTCCCTGGGTAATACACTTATTCATTTTATAATCTGAGGCCTCGTCTGCATTGTGACGTAGAATCCTCATAGCCTCGCCTGGAAGGGAAAGTTGCTTACATTTGACTCCAGACGTTAAGTCAGCTGCCTAAGATCTCAGCACTCTTTGCACTGATACCGTCAGCGTTTCCTTCCACTGAAGAAGAGAGACAGATCCATTGCTTAGGGGCACTTGCTGCCACGAAGTTGGTGCGTGGTGTTTTTGCATGCACTGTCCTGTGGAATGCTTACAGCTGTTCTATGAAGTAGGCCAGAGGGCTCCTGCTTCCTAGATATGTGGATGGTGGCAGAGAAGTTTAAATACTAAGCCCAAGGTCACCTACTAGTAAGAGACAGACAGGAATGTCGCACAATGCCTGTGGACTTAATCTTTGGCAAAGGGTGCATTCTTAGGCCATGAGGTCTCGGAAGGCGAATCCCGCCTACCTCACGTCCTATTATGCTGACCTCTGGGCCTTCTGGTAAGGAACAGACCCCACTGAAAGCTGAAGGGAATAAGAAAAGAGGGAAGAAGGGCAGGCCGGAGAGAAAGAGAGGGAGGGGGTCTCAAAAGAGTGATGGAGAAGGATTGTACGCCACGTTTCCACCACTAGGGTAAAATCCCAGATCCCCACAACGTAATGCAAAAGAGAGGTCTACCGGGGTCACCATTTGAGTGGGCTCAGTGTCACAGTGCCTGCTCCTAGGCAGAGACAGCATAGTGGGAGGGGTTGTCACCCACGGCAGGCAGGAAGCAGATCGAGGAGGGAGGAGCCAGGAACAAGAAACGCCCCCTTCCAGTCGCTCCGTGGGCGACTTCCGCTCCAACCAGGCCCCGCCCCCAGCAGCACATTCAGCTACCAAACCCATCCGTGGACGAATCCAGCGCCGAGGACCGCACTCTCATAAGCCAAATCACCTTCCAAACACATGAGACTTGGGGGAACATTTTATATCTTAAACCAGTGGTTCTCAACCTGTGGGTCGCGATCCCGGCGGGGGTCGAACGACCAAAACACAGGGGTTGCCTAAAGCCATTCTGAATCATAACTGTAGCAAAATCACAGTTTTGAAGTAGCCACCAAAATTATTTTTTGGTGTGGGGTCACCGCAACGTGAAGAACTGTATTGCGGGGTCACGGCGTTAGAAAGGTTGAGAACCACTCTAAACCGTAACAGGAGAGAAAATGAAGGAAGAGGGGAGGCAGGGGGAGAAGAGGGGCAGGACTTTGTTCTGTTCCCCACCCCCACTTAGCTCCTCAAAGCACGCAAGGAAATCTATGTAGCTGTCATCGTTTTTGTTATTTTCTGAGTGTGTGAGCCATACCATGGAGTTTGCTCCTACCAGCATTTCTTTTTAAACTGCTCGAAATAGCCAGGGTCCTGGCAGGAAATAAGATGACACCATCAAACAGGTTTATGGGGTACAGTTTCCTTGAAGGTCTACTTAAGGAAGGTGCACATGGGTTGTAAGATGAGCAGTAGGAGCTGGCAAGGCACATGGGGCCCAGCGAGGGGTCAGCCACCCTGCGACTGAAAGAGGGGCAGGCAGTGGTTACTGGAATCAAAGACACAACAGTGGCTCCAGCAGCTGCTGTATTGCTGCAAAAGGCAGCCAGAAGACAACTTTATCCCAGCCCCTTCATGCCCACCTTCCAGGCTCCTCCCAGTGACGGCCTAAAGGCAAAACCCAATAAGAACCTGGAAGCGTAATCCTTGAGCTATCTTCCCAGGCAAAGACAGAGAATGGATTTCAATGGATCACAAGAATTGGTACCTATGAGGCTCAGGGTATTAACAAATTGTGCACAGCAGGGGCCTCCAAACAGAAGTAGGCACTGGCTAACCAATCAGAAGGATGACCCAGGAGATGCCCGGATGAATATAGTTCTGTAGAATGTAGGTCTTACACTGGATACGGGTCCTAGGAAAAACCTCTCCATGTTTCCAGGGGATTTCACACGAATGTGCTTACAGTTTCTCAGTCTCAGCCGCACCAACCTTGAGGCAGATGGGCCAGGCCAAGTCCCTTCCAGGCATAGCCCATGACCGTGTGGCTTTGACATACGGCTTCCGGAAAAGGATTGAGATGCCCTTTACCCAGGGCCAATGTCTCACACCTTTTTTCACTTGTGAAAATTCTGGCGCTGGCACGACCCATCAGACTCATTCCCCTACCCTGGGAGAATTTTCCAAACTCTTTTGACAGATGAAATTGCAGATAATTAGCTTGGCTGAGCCAACTTGAAATTACTGGGGATGCATTCTGTGGCTGTGTACTGGGCTTGCTGAAGACAATCTAAAATTGAGAAGCAGGCCAGCGCTATCCTCATCTTACCCCTCCGACACAGCACTCCAAGTATAGGAGAGAACCCCGCCTTGGTCCATCAAGAGCTGTGCTAAATTCTGAGGAATATGGCACTCAGTTAAAATCCCAAAGCTGGGGTCTGTTTATAGCAGAAGATTGAAAAAGGATTGTCACCTAAATGCCTTTTCACGAACATCAGCCATCTCTTTAGACAGATTGTATTTTCTCTGCACTACCAACTCCTACCCTTTTTTTTTTTTTTTTTTTTTTTTTTTTTTTTTTTTTTTTTTTTTTTTTTTTTTTTTTTTTTTTTT